>JAGTTH010000602.1:0-172271 GCA_022606485.1 Agraylea sexmaculata
TCGAACTTAGAGTCCAGTATATGGAGCCTACCCTCTAGATTGATGAGAGCGCAGTGTGGGTGGATTAGGGGATGATTAGTTGAATTAATGCAGGCGGTGCAACGGAAGAGGCTTTAGCGTCGCGACGTTGTTTTTATAAGAAGCGTGGGGGATGTTAAAGCAACCAGTATGAAAGCAAGTCAGTGTGCTCGCCGCTTTTACGGTGATAGGTTGTCTACACTGACACTGCGCTGCTTATAAAACACGTGCTTTTGACAGGACACACTGTTTATACCGGCAATGTCACACTAAATATAACCTAACATGTAAACAAACTGGATACAGTGTATGGATAAGGACAAACACTTATACAATATTCACACACTACGACCGGGACATATTCATTAATAACAACATCGATATGGGGGCGAGAGGGTATGTTTTTCACACTTTTTCTAAAACTTTTATACATTTTTTTGAATTTAAGCACAAATATTCACAATAATAAATCATATTAACATTAATCTACTACACATGAATACATTGTTATTATAATAATTTCAATAAAAAAATATGTTGGTCTATTTGGTAGAACTTTTCGTTAGGAAAAAAAAATACTGATAAATTGTAAATAGTCAGAAAAAATTTTTTCGAATAAATAAATTATACAGGTTTTGGATATTGCGATTATGGTACATTTTTTTATTATATATAATTACATCGTTAGTTTAGCGTTTAAGCTACAACAATCATCATTCAATATCATTTTGGATTAATATGAACTGACAGCGACTTATTATAACTAGCTCAAAGCAACATAGTTGCCAATAAGAAAGTGAGACTGAGCTATGTGTGATATAAGTAATTTATTTTTTTAATAACTTATGATTAAAAATGCGGGTACTCTCTACTACTGGATTTTAAATATTATTTTCAATTTATTAAATATCTGTTTTGTATGTTACTACTAGTTATAATAAAACTACTAGTTGTGAGTTACTTGTTTTAATTATTTTATGCTTCAAAATTAAAATTTATAATACATATTTTTTTATATTCACAAACAATGAATATTTTTTATTATAATACCAAAAATCACCACCATTAGTCAATTTAGAGCTACGGCTTAAATATACTTAAAACTTGAGTGAAAAAAAGCCAAACAAGATTTTAGAGAAACGTAATTCATGTAGTCTGAGTTTGTTTCCTTTTTTCCACGACATAAAAAAAACGAGAGCATGTGTCACTGTTGGAAAAAGTCATCTTGATGGTGTTTCCAAGAGAGTGGCGTGTTCTGGATCATCGGCTGAAGACGCACGTCTATTTCCGTACATGATTCAATCTAGTAGCGAATCCATCGATAAGGGGAACATATTCACGTGAGACGGGCTTTTACAGATTTATAGCTGAGATGGGTGAGAGTGAAAGACACTTTTATGTTACATCTTGACTCATGAACATGATGATCAAGGGGGAACACTTTATTTCTTTTTCCCTCTTGAATCACCAACGCATTACTCCATACCGCCTGTGGCTCTTGTTAGGGATTCAAAATGTTTATATGAATGGACACACCCATAAATATCAATACAAATCATTCGCCTCGTGTTATACATATTTATTTATGGTATTTGGATTTAATGCCCATCCGTTTGACCTCCGAATGCTTCGCTTGCAAATTCAAATCAATTCATGAATTTGTCATTTGAATATCGGTCATAAAATAATATTAAAGTATCTTTATAAAAGTATCATCCTTGTTATAAATTGATCTTTTTGCCATGCATGTTAAAAACCAACCTCGATCAAGTTAATCGACGTTGTGTGCGGGTGGTACTGATATGGGTGGGTGCTTGATAAAATCCCCCATTATATTGAATTTGCCCAATATAATAAATACATATACATATTTATAAAATATTAATATATACATATTTATATATATATATATATATATATATATATATGTATATATATATATATATATATATATATATATATATACATAACCAGCGTAATAGCTCAGAAGTAAGAAGCGTGGATACAAATAATGTGGTCATGGGTTCAAATCCCGCTTAAGTCAAGAATTTTTTAATTGATTTTATCGGTTATTACGACTGGGAGATCGGGATTTATATTAATAAAATCTCGATCGGTCGTCTTGTTCGAGGTTTACTCTGATTTCCTGGATTGTAAGGTAAATACTGAGGCGATTATTATAAATCGGACAGAGCCGCTCTGTCGGTGATCTGTGCAACTAGTAATAGTAAAGATCACCGACACACAATTAACACGTTGTTGTGTATCAAAAAACCCTCTCAAAAAAGCTCCATCAGAGGTTTTGGTTCTCTGGTATTCCAGACGACTGTTTTCTCTTGATAATATATATATATATATATATATATATATATATATACTCTCATATATATATATATATATATATATACATCTCTTCTCTCTAACAACCTCATTGTCTCAATATTAAATATTATTCTAAATAACGGGAAATGAGGATGTACAACAAATACCTACGGTGTTTCGATAGTTACTTGTAACTGTGGACTTATAAGATATAACATGAACTGATCCAAACATCCGGAATTTGTATGCGTAGTGTAAAGGCGTGCGTTCAATTAAAATAGTAGACAGTAGTCAAGTCACTAATTAGTATAGTGGGTGGGTAATGTTGTCATTAGATCAATGCTGGGATGGAAAGACTTGACAATTGTATAAAATACCAATCGAAATATCACCGTTTTTAGAATATGAATTGTCCACATTAAGAGTCCGGTCCGCCATCGACTATGGTTAACACAACACGCTTAACGATATTTATAGACAATTATGACCATCGTCGATCATTTTTAGTATCTTTAATTTTTTGTAAGAGCCATTACGAATTCTAAATGCGTTATATTACAATAAATTTATTCAAACAAGTCTCTCAGAGATTTCGCAAGTTAAAGACTTTACCAACGGCAAGGCTTTCTTCAATTTTTGATAAATTATTATTCTTATTGAACTATCGAAAAAAAAAACAAGAAAATAATCAGAGAATTTAATTTTATACAAAATAAATAAAAAAACAAGGTTTTTAGGTAATTGTAGTAGTGTACTCATACCTAACTTCTACATTTTATATGTGTAAGCTTAAACACTTTTAATAAATTTGGTTGGAGATTTATGTATTTAATAAAAAGTGTTGAAAAAATATACAGAAATAAATGACAGACAGTCAGTTACAGGCCAAGGTTATGAATCCCAGTCTAATTGCAAAAAATCGATCATCTATCGTAGCTGGGAAACTAGGGATGATATCGATAGAATCTCGATTGATTAATCAATAACAAAATCTTATAAAATAACAATAAAATCTGTTTTGTTTTTTTTTAAATCTACACGCTTTTAAGAAATACCCACAAGGATCTGTATATGGCATTTATTAAACCTATAATTAGGAACTAGGTTCTAAAACACATTTTTACTTAGAATATAAACCACACAAATATTATGGAACGGCCATAAGTTATAATGATATAATTTGATATGGATCGATCTATTTTAGTTAAATGTAAATATATTATTTTATTGGACGAAAATTATACCAAGTCAATGTCTGCTTGTCGTAACATCAAAGATTTATACGAGATGTTTATAAAATGATATATCGGATATGTCTGCAAATATAATATCATTTATAGAAAACCATCTGGGTTCCATTACACCCCAACTAGATAACCAATGCCTGTATTTTCTTAAGGCAACTGTTATTACAAAGCAAATTTATAACGACCACTTAAAACACCATCAATTAAAAGCTGCGGCGATTCGGGAGAAAAATTACAAAGTAAATGCGAATCTCGTTTTCCTGAAACAGAGGGAAGAAATTTATTTAATTTTTTTTCGCCCTTATTATCTGCGAGGGGAGAAAATGGAGGTAATTAGAGACGACTTATATAAAGTCGGAGCTTTTTATGGTGGAAATACATGAGTTCAAGGACAAGTAATTCTATATTTTATTGAATGAAAACGAATCTATGTATTGGTGATTTATGATTGAAACATTAATCATTTCTATTTGAATAGCATGGTGATGGAGTTATATATGTAGTGATTCACAGATGTTAATGTATTTGTATGAGAATAATATTTTATTATAAAATGTCTTCATTTAAAATTTCACAAGGCTGTAAAAATATTTACGATGCTCGTATATTGTGAATGAATACTCGGATTAAAAGAACGAAATTTAGAAGTCGTAACATGCTAATTGGCTCCCATAGAATTACTAAGTATACACTTGGTCCGCTTATTTATTTTCTAAAAATTATTCCCTGAAAATGTTTCCAAAGAAATTATGTATGAATTTGTAATTCCAAATAGCACAACCGCGTCCAGCAAACGAACTTCAATACAACTCAAGCGATATCAAAGTGTGGTTCAGACTACGGTCCAAAATCTTGAAATTGCAAATTTAGTTATAAGGTTTCAGGAATAATGTTATGTCGGACATTTGCATATGAAATTTCATGCATATGCAGGCGTATGCTTTTTGTGGCCAACAAGGCTTTACTAAACTAACCAAGATATATGTACATAATGCACTAACTGAATTATTTATATTGTGACTGTATAAATCTACTAAAATACATTATATATATTTCTTTATTTATATATGCCCGTGCCGGCATTTTGAGAAGTATTTATATTCATTGCCTGTCGGTGATTCTAACTATTACTTGTTACATAGTTTACCAACAAAGCGGCTCTACCTCACTTAATAATCGCCTCAGTATTTACCTTGCAATCCAGTAAATCAGAGTAATAGATCGATCGGGATTTGATTAATAATATTCCCGATCTCCCAGTCGTAATAACTGATCTTTTTTTTTCATTTTTTACTTAAAAGGTATTTGAACCCTTGACCACAGTATTTGTACCCACGCGCCAAATCACCTGAGCTATTATGCTAGTTTTCAATAAATTTATCCTGTAACTTAATTTTTAACATGAACTCTGTTACATTCTGTATTATTTAATTAAAACTTGTTACAGTATATCGCATTACAAAATATGATTTCTCATGATATTTTCGGTTAGCATTTGAATTTGTAGTACTCTTTTAATAAATTGTGAAAAGGTATGACAAGGTAATAATAAAAAACACCAATAATAAATATTTTTATTTTATTAAATTTACATATTTTTAGTGATAGTAGGTACCTACATAATATTGAAACATAATACACAAGGGATGTTTTTTTAAATAACCTGTTTTTTAGATAATATTTGCAAAACATGGCAACGATGTACTAAAAAATAATGAGTACAAAATATAATGCCAATTTATCCAATACCGGAGGGGATTTTCATTGCGCGTTCTTGGATGGTTCGAGCATTAAAAAACGATTTATAATTTCATAACAAATAATGTGTAAAACTAATTTTTACTTAATAGGAACGGATGATCTATTACGATCTGGTTTATTGAACTTAATATTTTTATCGGATAAAACCAAACTAGTTTTATATATGTACGTCGTGTTCCGTCGTGGAGATAAAAATAAAATGAATGTCATACTATATAAAGAATACGAGAGACGTTATAATTGCTGCAATCTCAATAGTTAAACAAACACCTTCTCAGAATACAATAAATAAAAATAACACATTGTCGGTTTATATTTGACTGTACACAAAGCAAATACTGAGGCCAACAGACTGTCAGATAAATTGCCACATAAAACGGATGTTTCGAAACATGCATACAATATGGTATATTCTGTACGAATGTATTCAGGTTTATCATCAATAATATTAAATAAATCTCCCTTCAATCATTACAATTGCGAAATAAATTTATTAACAAACATATACAATATTTAACGACAAATGAGTGAGGTTTAATTTATCTAGGAAGGTTTTATTGAGTCGTTCAAATTAATGATCCTATAACCGTTATTTCAAATTGCAATTAAGTTAATATAAAATCCTGCGTTTACGACACAACGCATCCAATAAACCTATCAATTATCTTTCAGAAAATGTTAAACACACGTTAATGAATTTTATTAGAATGATACTAAAAGTGAAACGTCTGAGAACGATCTTTCTAATAATAAAAAAACTCATCCAAAGCTGGTTGTGATCTTTTGATCCCTCAGCCACTTGTCTTCTTAAACGTGATAACATTAACTGGTGTCATACATTTTTTTATGATTTAATCATTCTCATATCTTGCTGCTGCCGTTTATATTAATTGAAAAGCCAAAATAACTCTTATAAATTGTTTTATTAAATAATTATAAATATCATATGTATAAAGTCAATAAAGTAAAGCATGTTTCACGTGAAACAAATTTACGCAGTGAATTTTGGATCCTTTTCAAAGGCAATTTCACGGCAGAACGCTCACTGATAATTTTCGCTACAAAATCACCAATCGCTCATTTTTAAATAAAGTGCGATAAACTCGCGGTTTATATGAATAAATGTCACATTTAACCGCATCCTTATACCAATGTAGGTATAACTACAGAAATATCAAACATTTTAAAATAATTTGATGAAATAATATCGTAACACTATCCCATTTTATGTAGATGAAATTTTTCTTTTTTGAAAACTTTTTTTACTTGTAGTAAAATACTCATGTTAAAATTGAGAAGTCATTGCTATATTACGATTATTAGTGATATATTTCTTATAACCAGCTAAATTTTAAGCAAATAATTAAACAAAACAAAAAGAAAGTATTATAAATGTTTGAGATATTTGGCTAGAGGCGAAAAATCATTGTCATGACATTCAATTAAAAAAAATTGTGACTGGGAGATCTGGATTTAGGTATTTATTTACGCCCCGAGGAGGTATATATTTTTATTTTTGTTTTTAGAGAGGATTTTTATACACAACAACTTGTTAATTGTCTGTCGGTGATCTTAACTATTACTAGTTACACAGATCACCGATAGAGCGGCTCTGCCCGACTTAATAATCGCCTCAGTATATACCTTACAATACATGAAATCAGAGTAAATCTGTATCAAGACGATCGAAAGGGTCTTTTTAATATTATTCCCGATCTCCGAGTCGTAATTACCGATCAAATGAATTTCAAAAAAATGACTAGTGGGATTCGAACCCATGACCACAGTATGTATAGCCACGCTTCTTATCCCCTGAGCTATTGCGCTGGTATATAAATAAATAATCCCTCAAAACTCTAAACAACTATTAACTTATGAAGCTCAAAAAATGGAAATTTTCTTAGTTCTTTTATATAATTTTTAGTGATAATTTTAACGAATATGTCACGAGCACCTAAATATATTAATTCGCTCAAGAATAGTAAACGCAATATATTTGCAGTTACGTTATATTGAAAGAAGACCTATAAAATATCGTGTCCAGTGGCTAATCTGTTCAATTCACCAGACGACCACCGCTTAGTAATAATAGTATTCTATTTGTGATGCTTGAATATCCTATTACAACAAAAACTCGATACTTTTTATCTACAGAAAGCTTTTCCACCGTTTCTCGATCAAATTGTTGTAATTGTATTAACGCGTCACCTTTCCATCAGGTGTAATAAGGCCATTACTACTTGTTTTATTCATACAATAATAAATAAACTAACAATATGAATTATAAAAAAAATTATGGTTTACATATTGATTTTATTGAATAAATTTACCTTAATCCCGACAAGCGGAAATTGGGATACGATTGATAAAAAAAGTTAATTGCCATTCTCTAGAAATAAGTTGCCATTCTCTAGAAAACAAAAGCTCATTCAGGTTTCTTGAGCCAGTGATACATATGATAATTAATTTAGGATTCTATAAAACGTGTTTAAATATCTTGCAATCACAATATTAAGTGACTGCTTACGACTGTATTAATTTAACTAAAGCTATCCGTTAATTTTTTCATATTTCAAGAACCATGAACCTTTTTTTTTCTTCTTTTTTTTATCCAAACTCGCTTCATACAGGTGTTTTACAACACAAATAATATAATTAAAACATAATTGAATTTGCTTCAAATTAAATATAATACATTTTCTGGGATATAAGTGGGACAGTAAATATGGGACAGTCTTACGTCAATGAATCAACCATGTACAGAGATGTGCCAAGGTCAAACGAATGGTATAGTATTCTATTTTAATTTCTTATTAAATTACCCATTTGAAGAAATCCGACAATATTATATATCGAGCTTTATATTCCAATCTCTCACCTACTTGTTTCATTGCACGCTTTAGAGAAAAAATAAAGGGATATACCGAAAAGAGATAGATCTGACCATGCAATAATATTAATAAAATTTAGTGTTAAATTCAAAACATCTCTCAAACAAACTCACGAAAAAAATCTTTCGTATTAAATTTTACATTAGAATGTATGAATATAAGCAGACGAAGATGTAGTTATTTTAAATATTTACTTATTTTTAGTTCCAGGATATAGTCGACTATGCTCACAGTCCATGCTTATTTTTCTTCAGAAATCGGAAACACAAGTTTCCTGTTTTCGCTTCACTGGGCAAAGAGTTGCTTCTGTTAATGAATGAACATACAGGAACAATAGAGTTTTCAAAATAGTAACAAAATTTAATGTTGAACATTTGCAACGAAATCGTGCTCTTTGAATGGTAAAAGTGAATAGACCGTTTGAATACTTTAAGCCTCAGTCAACCGGAATACTTGGAATATCGGCACGCGTGACCTGTTCAATATAATGTATCTATAAATTTTTATAAAAAAATCTAGTTTGTTTTAAATTCTGATCATGGACATGGAGTATTTTTACAGTTCGAATTCTGCTAAACTAAATAACAAAAATCAGCTATTGCGACTATAATATAATTTTTTTTTTATTTATTTACGCTCCAAGGAGCTTTTATTTTAGAAAGGGTTTTTTATACACAACAACGTGTTAATTGTCTGTCGGTGATCTTAACTATTATTAGTTACAGAGGTTACCGACAGAGCGGCTCTGCCCGACTTCAATAATCGCCTCAGTATGTATCTTAAAATCCAGGAAATCAAAGTAAACCTGGATCGAGACGCGATCGGAATTTTATTAATATTATTGCCGATCTCCCAGTCGTTATAACCGATCAAATCATTAAAAATTCTTGATTTGAGTGGGATTTGAACCCACGCTTCTTATCCCCTAAGCTATTGCGCTGGTACGCTTTAATAAAATCTATATTGTTTATCTTGATTTAGGATAAGTCTGATTTCTTGCATGTTTAAATGAATGTGAAGGCGGATTTTGGACATAGATACAAACAGTTTACGTTATAACCAGAGCTCGGTTAAGTGGATGCAGTGAAGTGCCTTGGAGCACTGGACATTGCACCGGTTATATTTTTATAAAATTTGTAAATTGTATAATATTATTCTATTTAAATTCTCTATATTTACACATTAATTATCACATGAGTTTTTAATATTCATGGGAGAAATTAAAATGTTGAATGTGGCCGAATAATGGGTGCATGAGGATATTTCAAAGATATTAATTTCATTTTAATAATATTATTAGATTGTTTTGTCAATATTATAATATCCGAGAGTTTAAATATGTAGAATGATACAAATTCCAATTTATTAAAGATATAACCCGCGCAATGTCCAGTGCACCTACTTAGCCGAGCTCTGGTTATAACAGCTCATATGCATGATATATTATAAAACAATATGGTTACATTGGATTCATTACTAATTGAATAATAATGAAAATATCCTTGTGTAATTTCAAAATATTGTTTTACTTTGCATGAATGTGAATCCGTCTGGCGCCAGAAAATGACGTAATTTTTAATACCATCATGACCATATAATGTGTAGAGTAATTAAATGATCTTTTCAACTTAAGCCAGATCATAAAATTTACTTTCTAGGAATCTTGATCAGCATGATATCATAATATGGTACAGATTAATTATCATTACTAATCGAATTCGCATGAATGAATCCATAATTTTATTGCATACGCACAAAGCAATTCATGGACGGATAACATGGTTGAATTACTCCTAAATACAGTTATGAAATTCGATCCCAATATTAGTATATGGCCAAAAATGTATCTGTTGGAATCAAAGCGATGTCCAATTTTACGGTGCAATTGGTCGCTTTATCGACCGTGAAATAATTTCTTTACAGAAGCTGAACTCAAAGTTAAAGAGCTTATGTTAAATTCATTTTTTTTATACAGACCATCCTCAAAATCCTGATTAAACATTGTACCAAGTAAATTCATATGGGTTTGTCTTATTTAGTGATCTTATATGAAAGGTGTACAAATGATTGAATCGTGCATTACTATTTATTTAATTAAATCGACTCATTGTGTATAAGTCACGTTGTGTAAGCGATTATTAATTGAAGTATTCAATAAATAACATTCTATACAATTATAATTTAGTTCCAGATATCAACCCATTGTGAAACTTTGGTTAAATCGTACAAAAGAAAAGTTTCAAAATCGCCTAGAGGTCGGAAAAGTTCGTAAAGAAATTCTTAAAGTTTATGACGGGCTATTCATTTTTTCACTGGTTAAAATAAAAGTAAAAAAATACATGTAAAAATATCAAGTAAAATTAATCATACAATTTTGTAAGCAAAATGACTATCTATACATATTATATGTTCTACTTTTATTCCGTATTTAATAAATAAATTGTATGAAAAAATATTTTACCATCGAGATTTTTATATAAGAATTTTTGAAATATTGAAATTCAATATTTCAAAAATAAACTCTAATAATTATAATCAAATACGAGAAAATTTTAATGTTTTGAAAACCTATTCCCTAAATTTTCACGAGCTGTTCATAAGAATATGATTGACTTGACCCATTGACTTTGTTCAAAGGGCCAAATTATAGAAAGTTGTTTAACTCTAAGCTGCAAAATATATTAAGACAATTGCAATTACCAATTTTGCAACCAAATGATGCAATTTCGAGTTCAGTAAAACGAAAAATCTGGTCTCTGGATTGATGACTTCAAACGGTTTAATTTATCCGACTCTGGTTGACTTTTTGTTCCCAGAGGATGAGCCATAGAAACGAATGGTATTCGATACGATCAATCCGAATGTCCATTCACTACTTCTAAAGTACATCTAATTCTAATACGATGTGCTGCTTTTTACGATACTTTTACAGTGCAATAAATTTGTATTTGAAAGAAAACACTGATTCACTATGGCATAATGTGCCATAAAAAACAACTTTCCAACTAACCCACTCCCGAATTTAACGACCCTAAACAAAACATGCGTACTTACAATAACACAGTTGAATTTAAATCATAATTTAACCCTCTACTACTGTATATTAATAATATAATAAATAGTCATAATCGTAAATGCACCGTTTATTATTATATGTATATTTTTATGTTGTTAATTTAACTACACGAGCTTACAATTTCTAACCATTACATTTTTTCTCTACGTGGTGCAGCTGTAAACTAAATTTAACGTTGGTTTATTACTTTTGTGCGTTGGGTAATTTAGATGAATGGTTATTATGAAATTAAAAATATAATCTCTATCTAACTATGGTTCTCCAATAATGTTTTAATACAAAGGTATAAACATTGAAATAATACATGAACATGGCATAAAAACAAAATAAGCTTATTAAAATAGTACATTTTGTCATTAAAACATACAGAAGACCAATACATATGTTATTTAATTAATAATATTACTTATCCATTTATCGATTAAAAAAAATTAAACATTTTAAACTGATATTATTTAAAGTTATTTTTTCACATGATGTGCATGATCGATTTACCATGCAAATAATATACGTTCACATGATTTAAAAAAAATGTTACTCGCAAAAACATTTTATTGCAATCAAAAAATTGTGCCTTTTTAAAAAATCATGCCGTATAAAAATGTATGCAACATTGAATCATGGTTATTGCTTTTGTTTATAAAAAATGTTTCGAAAGACAATGCAAACATCTCTCAACATTATAAAGTCCTTTCACAATCAATTCACCGAGCAGAATAAGATTATATATTATTATTTCAAAGCCCTTGAAATTCGTAAGACCACAAGACAAAGCAACTCAGGTTGTAATTTTAATAATAAAATTTACATAATTATATTTTGGTTTAAATATTACCGGTGTCTTTTCATTTAAACACATGATATTAAATTTTATGGTTGTACATATTAGATTTATTTGACGGTCGTGTTTGGTTTTACTTTTGTCGATATGTCGACACCATTTCTTTAAAAAATAACATTTATTCTACCTATTCTCGAAACGATGCGATTTTTTCGTAGCTAATAAGATGTAAATTATACAAAAATGTACATAAGAGGACCTTATGATAATAATGTATTCATTCATTATATTAGCATACACAAATACTTAACCAATAAATAAAATTATCAACTACATTATGTAGGTTAATTTAATAACAAAAAAACTTAGCTAGTAATAATACTACTTTTGATGGATTCTTTCATTGAATACGTTTATTTCTCGTATTCAATTGAACCAAAGTTTCTATAGAGCTTGTGGTTTGTATTTTGAATATTCAGTGTAAATGTTTTCAGAACTTTAATTTTAACATAGCTTAATGTACGCAGAAATCCACCGGTGCGATATGTTAAAAATATGCAAGACCGCATGAAAGTACCTTCATACTATTTCATCTCTCTTGACAAATTAATTTTAAAGTTGATTGTTGTTGCAATTTCTCTCCATTTCTATGAAACAGTTATACGAGTATGGAAAATAACGAGAAGGGAACTCGCATTGTTTGAAGTGTGGCCAGTGTTTGTTGATTATTGTAGAGGAAATGCGCGTTACACCGACACATTCTTTTCATATTTGTACTAACAATCCAAACTCTGGTGACTGAAATAAGCTGAACAATAACACACTTCATATTAAGTAACACACTGTATTCCTTACATATTTGGCTAAATTTCTCCACAATTTAAAATATTTAAATACAACGAGTTTGGTTGGTTCAATATATTCATCGCATTTGGACTTTTTAAATGACCTATACTAAAATTAATATTATCACTTCTCATGTAAAAAATATATTTAATATTTAATACATACGACAGCAATGAAGAGCTGGATCTCAGACGTATGTATAATAAAAAAAATATTGATAGAAGTAGGCAATTTGGATTCACTAAAATCAAATGTTTCTCAACAGTTACTGTAATAAGAAAAATCTTCTTGTGTGTATTCAAAAACTCATATTTCAAACTGACAAATTTCACTTCTTGATTATTTATCTATGAGGTTGAATATTTCTATGGACACAATAAATGTGTTATATTTGGCGAGACGGTTCGTTTAATTTTCATGTATACGGCGATTGCGTCACCGTACGCACATCATATTAATAATTTATTTATAAAGTGGCTTTTGTACACTCATAGTGATAAATTCAATTACAAATGTCGAATGTGACAATTCTTTGGGCGTGTCCCATAGAATTTGTAGCAAATCTCATTTGCGAGTCCCCCGAGTAACCATCCGAAAGTTGAGGAAATGGCAAGCGTGTCGGGAATGTGAATTTTATAGAACCTAAATTAAATAAGTATATTATTTTGAAATTAATTGAAACGAAACTTAAAAGGACTATTTAAAAAAATAATGTTTGGGTTTTAATTATATATTTTGAACGTAGCTTTGGCATATTTTTAATATAAAAAAAATGACGTAAGCTGACACCAACATTGCTTACGTTTATTGGTGTTTACGAGCTTAGGATATTACAATCATAACGGATATCCTTCAAGCTTATTTATGCTAAGCTCGTTGGTATTTACAACATAGCAAGTCAATCAAATCCTATCACAAATAATTTACCTACAAAATGTATACAAATCATAATCCAATGCCAAACCCGAAAAACGTTCCGTGGACATATTGACAAAGTTTGTATCCAAGTATCTATTTTGGTAACGGAAACAGTAACAATACTATTTATTTTGTTGCTCTTTAAAAATTCGGATGCTCATTGTCCTCGAATAAGAAATAGTACATTTGTATGATAAGTAATCTCTGTATTGTATTTTTGAACGTGACTTGTATTTGATATTAATAACATTTTAATCACAGATCGATGGTTGTTTTTCTATAAAATAGTTTTAGTTTTTAGATATGACAGTAATTACCTAACCTATAGATATTTATCCCAACCTACAATGAGCCATGTTATTTGTAAGCCAATATTAAAAGCATTTATATTATACAAGTTGTAATTTTTTGGGTAGGGTATCGCAAAAACAAGTGAAGAAAATTTGAATATTTGATTTTTTTTAGTTATTTTTAATTAAAAATGACCTTAAGAATCGAGTTTGTACCGAAATCAGCTGTTTCTGCGAAATACGCGGTAGAGGCTCGTGTATTGTCACTGTTAAAAACTTTGCTACTGAGTTTAAGACCATGCTAATAATATTTTTTTTAATATAAAAATATTGTATTTGATTTATTTATTTGTATTTATATAAATCTGTCTAAAATCCCAATTTGATGTCAAATTGAAATTCTTCAATGATAAATTTTGTATAAGGTGTAAATTGCATAACCAGTAAGCTTATGAGTGTTGGGTGAAAATTGAATGGATATTTGAGATGACGATTTATTTTAGAAACTTGCTTATCTATGTTAAAATATTTTGTGAAAGTTATTTGTGTATGACAGTCGAACCGTAATCTTTATGACTTCCCATTGAAAAACCTTCGGACCGTTAAGTTTACACAAAATCGATGCTCTTTCACCATCTGAATCAGGTTTGTTTATATTTATTTGTGCTAATGTGTTTTGGTCTGGAAATTTAACAAACCTTAGGACCCATTAGTCGAGATTGCATCCTCGATAATTGCACAAGATCGAGTCTGTGTAATAAAATGCAATCTACTCGGTATCAACCTCGTTTAAGTGCATTCTTTAAAGTCTTTCAATATCTTTCAATATTCTCATTGCAAAGGCTTTGGGTGCGCTTTAAGGCAAATTAATATATTTTTAATGAGCTTTTAAACCAATTTATAAATAATAGTATTTATACATGATAAATATTTTAAATTAGAATTAAATTAGATGTACGCATTCACTTATAGACCCATAGACCATATCCATATTTTTAAATATGTAGGAAATAAAATTATTTATTTATTAAAATTATAAGAATGAACTGATGCACGATGTAAAAACTTATGTTAATAAAGAAATTGTAATATATATACTTCAATAAATATTTTTCCGTAAAATTAAAATGAATGACTTTTTAAGTGGTTTCTAAAAATAATAAGAAGTAATTTATTTCAAAATACAATTTAATATGGCTTGTTTTTAATAATATGAACAAAATTTTACATCCATTAACTATGTACATACATATATCATGTTATGTGTGGTGAGTATTTTTTTGGATTGATAGGTTTTACTCATTAATAAAATATTTTGAGTATTTGGTTAAAACAGTGCTTATAATGAAAATTTATTATCAGTGTTAAGAAGCATTCATGTACTTTCAATTATTTTGCGAAATAGACAATTAAGCAAAACACATTAAAATGAAATGTTTGATTTGCTTGAATGGGGGTGTTGTCTAAAGCTCAAATGGTTTTGTCGTGCTATGCTATTGTTTTCTAAATTGAAATACAAAATCATAGCCATTCTAGAAACAAGCTTTTCGTCGGAAAATTGAAGCAAGTTTGTATTCGTGTGGGCGAAATTACACTGGAATACAAGGGAAGTTCGGCTTTCCCGGTTTATCCGGCGCTTGGGATCAATTATGCATACACTTCGAGACTAATTTCACTATACTTTTACCTTTCTTTACACAATTTATTTATTATGTTAAAGTAATTCATGAAAAACACATTAGGGGACGGAATTTTACTGATTTTTTAAAATATAATTATATATTTTATCAATGAACAATACTTAAACTCTTACTGTATAAATCAATCATTAGACCCCGGATTACTAAGCATGTCCTGTTTGATCCTCAGTATTCCCAACTTATATTAAACAAAGTGGTTTAAAATAAAAATAATATTAAACTTCTTAACTTAATGATATTCATGACTTTATTAAATAGCAAAGCATTGATTCAGATTCATTAAAATGAATTTTAATTAAATGAATAACTTCTTGTGTAACGTATTAATACCAATTAAATAAAAAATATAGACTTCTTATTAAGTTTAAACTACCAATAGACTCTTAACATTAATTTATTTTTGATAATTTATGTTTAAACTACCAATAGAGTTTGAGTTTGAGTAAAATCTCTTAACATTAATTTATTTTTGATAATTTATGTTATTTTTAGTGTTGAAGTAGATAAAACGTGGATTTTTATATTTTTTCCCCATATATTATTATACGAATATAATAAAATGTAATCTTAAGTACAAAAAATAAAGATTCTCATGAGAAAATAAGTAAAAAAAACTCTAGGCTTAAATTCCAACTCTTTTTTTGTAATTTTATTTGATAAAGAAATTTTAAACAACTCTATCTATTTGAAATATTAAATTTGATCAAATTATTTCATATAGTAACAATATCAGATTTCGAATGGATTATTTACCGTTTTGCTACATTTACAAAAACAGACAATTTAAAAAATCAAATGTGTTTAATTAATAAAAAGACATTTTTTTATTAGAATTCTACATTCTCCCTTTCCTTAGATGAGGTATTGTTTGGTATAATTGTGTTAGTCTATACGATGAGTAGAATTGAAAAGACGTCTTGCTGAAATGATCACATCACATTTGATCCAATCAAGTCTCAAATGCATACAAATATAATTTAATAATATAGCTCAAATTCTTCACTCTCTTCTACTCGATATCTGATTTGGGATCATTAATTTGCGAGAACAAAAGCGCGTGTATATTGTGGTTTCCGCCATTTCGAGGTGGTGTTTTCATTATAATATAATTTTGCAATTTAATAATTTCACAAATGAGGCAATTTGGAGGCTCAACATTATAATAATAGTTAATCGATATTTTAATTAATTTATGTTTCACGATTAAAGCCTTTACATGTGGTTCTAAATAATATAAATCTGAATATAGACGTTGTTTTAGGTAACACGTTTACACGCAACGATGAAGATGTTTAATAGGAATATATTTATAATTACAAGAAAGTTTTTTTTAAAAGGTTTCAATTAAAAAAATATTCAAGTATAAGAATTAGAATAAAATAATATGTTAGGTAATAAGAAATTAAATTGGTTGGAAAATTACCAGTCAAATAAGCTCTTCTGGAAAAAAATTCATTCCAATAATATTAGGCTTTGTGGTATGGTTACAATTTTAATTAGTTTTTTTCAAATAATTTTTCTGTTATATATTTTCATTTATGAAAACCCTCTTTTAAAAGTATTTTCTTCTCACATTCAAAATTTCATTTTATATTCAAAAAAGTAAATCAATTTTGAAAATACAAGAAAATACCGATTTATTTACATTCATTATAAATTACAGTACTTATTAACTTTCACTTGTATACACGATAATAAATGTTTGTACGTGTCAATGATTAATTGTACGTCAATTATCTGTACATTAAAAAGATATTTTTGAGATTGAATATTGAATCATTTATTCACACAATTGTTATGGAGAGTTTAACTGTTACGTTTCTACGAACACTTTAACTGCAGTTCAATTGAATCGTTTTATGCGAATTGTCGTCTCAAAGTGAATTCGTTATTGAATATTGACAAGTGTGACTATGAATAAGAATATACTCTAACGGAACACCATAAAATATGGAAATGCAAATTTTATTCTCACTAAATCAAATTTATTTGAAATACACAATGGTAATAATCACTTTTCAAAATAAGCTTCACGTCTTCGTTGAATGGTTTCTACATAACAGGTATCAGATACTATCATGAACCATTTATTAGCTTAATCTTTATCGTATGTCTTCAGCTAGTAATTAAATAATGATAAAGTATTTGCAATCAACATAAAACCAGTCAGTAGTTAAAGTAGCTATTTTAAGAAAATATCCATTCAATTAAATTGGTCATCATTTTAAGTCAACCATTATTATTATTGTATGTTTTAAGTTTTCCTTTAAATTTAAGCCTTTAAACATTAATTTTTAAACATTCAAACCCAAATTAACCTATTACCAAAATAAATAAAGGAGAATTCTGAATGAAATTATAATATAAATTATATAATATAATATTTATGATCATGAAATCGCACGGGTGTTAATAAATTATTTTATGTGACTCTCAGAGCAAGGAAGTTATTATAATTTCTCTAAGATCAGACATAGGTTTTGCCCTATATATAGCTTGCTTATCGGTCTACAAATTATGAAATAGGACCTAGGCCATCTTATTCTACTAAAGACGAGTCAAATTGTTTATAAAATAAATAATATAATTTATATAAAGATTGTATAGTACTGTAGGTTGGGTCAGAGATCATTGAGAATTGCACAAGTCACACTTGTATCATGCACGTTATTTTGTCGCCAATTCATTGGACACGCCTCAGGGTTGCAATTTATTGTTTTATTTCATACAAAGCCTTCATGTTTATTCAGCAAGTCGAATATTTACGATTCCTCACTTGCTGTTATTTGTTTGAATAGTGCTTTGATATCAATGTACCTACATCTAAAACGTTTCAAGATGCACACGAAACTGATATCACATTCAAACACCAAATGTATGAATATGCATATGGGTTATATTAAACAGAAATGCATGCATTTGATAGTGAATATATTAACTGACAAAATATTTCGGATTGTTGATATTAATTAATTAAAACACTTTTAGGTGCATACGAAAAACAAACACCAGGCAATAAGTAAATATACACAAAGCAAGATAACAAGGCAGATAAAACAAGATTCAGTAATGAATGCGAAGCTACTAAATTTATATTAATTCTATATTTACTTGGATGTAAGATATTACACAGAGACATTTATTTTATTTTGTCATATTTGCCCCGAGTGGCTGTTTACTAGGTATTATTTGCAGGATTTGGAAATTCAATTTAATTTCTGATAAGTTATATAACATTTACACAATTTCATTAAAAGGAAAGCTCTAAACGATTTATATATTTAATCGTCTTATCTAGAAAGCTACGAGTATATCTCTTTAACTAATAGAGTTTTTCAAGTTCTCAATAATCATCTCAGTGATCATCACCTTATAATCCAGGAAATCAGACTAAGCCGGGTTCAATGCGATCAATCAGATTTTTATTTGTATTACGAATCGTCTTACAGTCAGTAATATCGTTTGTTTATTTATAAAAAAACGCCGGAACTTTTTAGAAGATTTTTGTTATTTTTTGGTGGTTGTGGTATTTTTAGCCACGAAAAAGTGTTAATTAATTTTTCAAATATTTAACAGTCGGTTATGTTCAGTATTACTAGTTACACAGTCATTGAGATTTACCATTTATTAAAATAACAATGAATAAGCTGGTTTAATGATTTTTTTTATAGTTATACTCGTTACAATGAATCATATCCCTGTTTTGCACGAAGAAAAATATATTATAATGGGTACATCCACCTTTTGTGAAATTTTATGTTTCAACGTAAAACAGTAGGTTTATCAAAAAAGCTGGGGAATAAAGAGCCGTGTTTATTATATTATTAATGTTATCAGATCTCCAAGAATAGGGTGTGTACCTACAGCAAGATAACATCCCACGTACAATATCTTCTTCGTATTATAGCAGGTGATGGAGTTCATCCTTATTTTATTATTTCTCTTCCTCTCTGTCCAAACAATGCGTATTCCTTGATAATGCTGCGGCCTAAGGGAACTGGGGCTTAAAAAATTCAATTGCCTTCTTGCTACTTCATTTATAAGGGAAATGTACCAAACCTCCGTAACGTAGCATAACATAACAAAATCACAATATTTTTGGCAATTTAGTTTTTTTGGGATTTTTTTAATCGATTGTAATAAATTAATGTCGCCTTAGCATATTTAACCAAATAAATTTTTATATATGTAGGCGTGGAAGATTTCCGATAGTCTTTAGAATAATATTTAGCAGGACTCATGTTTTTTTTTCACGAAAAGCTAAACTAAAAATGAATAAAATGCTCATGCGTACACACCTTATTTTCTCTACCTTAAATATTGCTTTTTTGAGACTTTCTGATGTTTGTCATTTATTTTTAACACACCACATTTCATATAAGTTGTATATTTTGGGATTAAAGTTTCTAAACACGAGGAAAACATAACAACACAATTGGCACGTGTTTAAATGACCCCATATGAAATCCTTTCACATTTTAAACTTTTTTCTCCCCATATTTTATATTAACATTTTCCTTATATACATTATTTCGTTCACTCCACTAATGTAGAAGTTTCCAGTTTTTTTTATTATTGCCGTCCCAATCGAGAAATGTGAAAAAGGTTGTACATAATGAGGCAAAACAAACTCTTCGGTGATTACGCATGAAGAAATTTCGTAATGGTCCTTCACCGATTTTATAAGTATCGAAGTATCAACGGTGTAATTTATATTTTTTTAATTAAATATGCGTAGTATCTTTTTCAGTGCACCGTAGTAAACTGTGGGTGGTTTATAATAAACAAATAAAACAATGCATGGGAGATAAAGTACAAAAAAATATGTTGTTAAATACATTTTTCTAATACTCTGTTATTTATGTATAGTAAGTAAGAAAAAGTGAAAACAGAGAAACACGATACTTGGTAACGTGTTCTTTCATTTTATTATCGATTCTAAGAAAATCTACATTTTCAATATATTTGATATCCCCTAGATATATTGAGATGATAGAAAAATGTAGTCCCTGTATCAGTGGGAATATTTAAAGAGGAGGTTTGAAATATTTTTTTATCCTCATTTATAAATATAAATAAATAACAGGTTTTACAGTCTGGATCATTTACTTTTGTGATTTTTTTTCCTGTAATAATAATAAGCCGCTGTAATTTTATATTAATTCTAAACTAAATTGTTGCTTACAGTATACTGATTGTGTAATTTTTCTGTTTATTATTTTATTTTTAAATTAATTTAATATAATAGTTATATTTTTGTTACCTTCCTTTAAAATATAATCTCTTATAAAAAATCCACATATTTTCAAGTGTTCCGTGTTTAAAAGTGAACTCATCCAAAGCATATTAAGTAAATGAGAAAGTTAATTGAATCTCTTTCCAAAAAAGCCCACTAGATATTAGAAGCCATCACTCCCTGAAGATAATACATAGTTCCACATAGAGAATGAATTAATTGTAATGAGCATTATGCACATAATATCACAGGTGCTTTGGATTCCATTAGTGAAGGTAAGACTGCATTATAATAGTAAGTAGAAGGAGGCTTCTTGTCAGTACTTAGTGTAAACACATTATACACTACAACTGAGAATACTTGAAACACTTGTAATAAATACAGAGACTTGCACACTATTGTAGTTGTGTAACTCGTCTGCTGACAAACGACTGTTAAAACTTTTGTACCGAGACTACCACGAAACCAATTTCCCTATCTTTGTTTGTTTTGTGTAATTCGGTTTGTTTTCAACCAACGATAATATTCATAACAACTACTGTAATATTACATTTTAGTGGTTAGAAGATTACTCATGTCATCTTGCTTCAAGTGGATTTTCATCATTTTTCCCACATATTATTATAATGTAATTTTCATTATCAAACTAGTGATCCTCATGTCAAAATATGTAAAAAGACCATGTCTGTATGCTCAATCTCATACTTATTAAATAATTATTGGAACACAACAATTATTAAAAATATATATGTATTTAATAAATAAATTGTAATATTATATTGTCTTGCTTTATTATAAATATAACTATGGCTTATTACTTGGTCATAACACAAAACTAATATTTTATATTAATATAATATTAAAATCCGTTCGAGGTGAGTAAGCTTCTATTTAAAAAATAATATGTAAATGTTTATTTAATTAATACTTTGTTGATATTTTTTTTACAACATTACAAAACTCTAAAATAAATGTTTAGTGGAATAATATCGTTGTCACACATTTTAAAACAGCAAATCAGACTTATGATATTGTGATATTTCTTACTTTATGATTCAATGAGAAAAATTAATGGTTAACTACTTCTTCTTTAGGATACAGAGTATAATACAGCGTTATGTGGTTCTATAAAACATATTCACTGGGTAATACTTCGTTGCATTTGAGAACATTAAATCTAGTATTTTTTAGTATTTAATAGTTTATTTGTTGGGTTAAAAGCATCTTCCCCAAGAAACAGTTCACACATTAAAACCGCATCAAGTAATAAAACAACTCAACAAACATTTCCTCGTGAAACGACGTCGTATAGCCATTTTTCACGCTTTCTATCTTCCCCGAAAAGCCACAAAACTTGAAATGCTTTACAAGTTGTACTGTTGAGATTTAGTGCTTTAGCAAAACATCCTTTTGAATTATATATGATACAATTTAAAATATGGATATGTTAAATTCTTAATATTTTTTCTCACAAAGTAAAATGTTGTTGCGGTGATTTTATATCTGAAATTTGTAGAGGTATCATTAAAATCACATCTAGAAGTGTGTCAGTACTCGTTTCACCCTTAAAGACTAATATTTCAAAGGCTTTTTATCACGTATATTAAATTTAATCAAGAAATGTGACACTCGGACAAATTGAGAAGAGTATTGGGCCTTTTATTAAGTCATGAAGTGATCAAATGGAATGACGTGATCAAATAAGATATTATGTATGATTTATGTTTGGGGTGAAGGTAATGCGGTATTGAATTGGAAAGTGTACACCTGTGCAATCAGATAGATGACTAAGCATCATCAGGTGGGCATTAAGGTTAGGAAGTACCGGTGATGATGCATCGCACGTGAAACCTTTTATAAGGAGTTTCTATAAAGCGTCCATACCTCACATGACCTGCTAATAGATAGTCTGCTGCAGTGGCGATTTAATATGAAAAAATATACAATAAAATTATCAGATATTTTTTTTATATAAGTGATTTTTATTATGCCTTGAATGTTTATTTATAGGTATATTTATATATGCCCAAAGGGTCTTCTGAATATGTTTTTACAAATTTTATTTTCTTCACACAACAAAGTGTTATTTCATTATCTGTTACTGGTTACACAGGTCACCGACAGAGCGGCTCTGACTTAATAATCACCTCAGTATTTACCTAAAAATACAGGAAATCAGAGTAAACCTAGATCAAGACGATCGGTCGTGATTTTATTTATATTATTCCCAATATCTCAATCGTAATAACTGATCTTTTTTTTACTCGAGCGAGATTTGAACCCATGACCACAGTATCGCACCTTATCCCCAATCTCTTGTCATATTATCCCTTATACCTTATTATAAAAGATTTAATAGTTAGTCTCACGCTAAATATTTTGAGGCCAGTATTGTACATTTGCAGAATACAGTTTATATTCAAACTTATTTAACATATTGTTTACATAACTCTTCCAGTTGTAACCGATCAACAGATTTTTACTTGAATGGGATTTGAACCCATGATCACAGTATTTGTATCACGCTCCTTATCCACTGAACTATTACGCTGCTATAAACAATCTTTGAGCTTAAATTTAAAATCATCACTATTGGAAATCATCGTAATCGGTAGATGGTCTAATAATTTGTAAAATTTATTCATAAAATAAAAAAAATACTCCAAAGTGATATAAATTAAAATATCTTCGAATTTAATTAATTTATAAAAAAAATATTGTCGCTGACTATACTTATAATGGGAATGCACCGTATAGGCGATGATCTTGGAAGGGTCATGTTGGGAAGAAAGATCGACTATGTTTAATATTTATTATTGTCAATTATGCACCATTATATTTTCTGATATAACACTATTATTAGGATTATATAAGATATGCCTTTTTGTCATAAAATAATGAGACAAATTATTTTGGTCATGTTAGTCTTCTACAAAAACAATACGGAAGGAAGAATTAAATTGCATAATGGATTTACACCGTTTATTAAATTAAAATTATAAATAATTATTATATTTACAGGTTGCTGAATTTGGTGTTAGCTGTCGTTTATCTGGGGGTTGTGAGATCTCAATCAAACTTCGGTGGAAGATTTTGAGGTAAGTTCAAATATAAAAATAAAAGCTGAAAATACGATCTTTTGTAATAGAGAGATCAATACTAGATTGTTTTATAGACTTAAATTACAGTATGCTGGCGAGAAATGTAAGATAAATTGCGTTTTGCTGGAGACAGGAGCGTATATCTACATTCAGTGTATTATTTGCCTGAAGCTGTTATTAGGATGTCAAAGTCAAGTTCCCTAGGGACTCCAATTTATTATTTATTAAAGCTTGACATCATTTATGATTTATTTCACTGTTTTTATATATTCTTACATGTTCGTATTACATCTTGTAAAATTATTAGACTCGTATGTTTTAATAATACGTACCAATTTGGTGAAAAGTAAATTAAATTATCTTAGAAACGTGTATTGCTTTCATGAGATTCTAGTTGTCTGTCTGCTGGTAAATAACGAATTTCAACTTTCGACATCAACTAAAAAGGGCTCTTAATAAATCAAGAACAGTTTTAAGAAGTCCAGACGATGGATTTATGGGATTCGTGCTCTCCCTTTGGCGTCCTGTTTTCTAAGAAACCACATCACAATATAACAAATATGTCAAAGAAATCTAAACAATAATGAATCTTCAATAATAAAAAATAATTAATTGGCATTATTACTATGTCATGATTATTTTATAACAAAAAGATGAGTTAGTTTTTTTTATGATTTTCAGATTAGTGTGTGAGATTCTATAGGATTCTGATTTCTATTTTCATTCTCAATATTCAATATCGAAGATACGGTTTCGTTTCACTCTCAATGCTTGATTTTTTATATAATAATTGAAAGATGTCTTATTTTCATATAGAGCCTCTCCTTTGAATAGCGTAGCTGTGAAATTTTTAATGATGCTAAGGGCCGACATTAAATAATAATCTTAGCTATTTCATTCACATGATATAAAAGTATGTCCCGAAGCTATATTATGCCGTGACTTTTTTCTGTATTTATACCCCATGAATAATTCATTGTCTTAAGAAAGGGCGACTGATATACTCAAGTCTAACTTGTACTTACCCTCTCACTTGCAACAGTCTATCCATTACGGTGCAGGGTTGAAATTTAATATATATTTAGTTTGTTTTTTAAGAGAAAGATTCCTTTCCATATAAAATGGAATCTGTATTAAAGTCTCAATGTAATTCCAAAATAACATTGAGACTTTAATACAGATTAATTAATTTTATGAACTACTGTCTTTACTTCAAGATCATAGTATTAGGATAACTTGGTTTATTATTATAGTTGATAAATACATGAAAACTGCGAAGAAAACGCATAAAATTTACAAAGATACATAATAAAATAATAAACCTAAACGTAGATATCAAAATAGTAGTATATATAATAAAAACATCATACAATTTGAAAATTGCTTTACATTGTCATTGTCAAAATTCATTGATAGGTTAAAACAGAGACCGTTAAACTACGACTTATCCATTATTTTCATTTCTACCTGAGAGCTTGATGTAGTTTTATCATAACAACATTAAAAAGAAGTCAGATTCGTGTTGTACGTAAATTAATACAAATAACGTAGCATCAAGTTGAAAAGTGTGTTAGTAATACATACAACACAGTGTAACCCTTGCTTGAAGTAATGGATATAATAATCAATCAATAATTCTTTTCCAATTGGAATATTTTTGAGATAAAAAAAAATATTAAGAAAATATCCCAGCCCTTAAACTAGGGTTGAATGGGATCGCAAAACCCATGCATGAGTTTATCTCGGGGTGAGTGTACTTCAACCTGAAGTATCTTATTCCTTTGGGTATGAAAACCTACAACAAGTTAATTGAAAAAGATTTTGTGTTTATAAAATATTGTTTTATTCAAATACAAGGCACCCTTCGGCCCCGGGGGATTCATGACGTAAATACAAAATATTTTGCAAATTTGAAATTTTTCGGAAACCATCGTAGATCCGGTCATTCTTCCCTTCGTGGGGTTACAATACATAGAATATATGATTTGAAGAAGTCCGCAACAAAGTCGATGATATTCAGTGAAGCAAATATGGAATGAATCGAACCGACTGTGATAAAGAAGGGAGTTTTGTAAAGAAGAAGTGTTGTATACCGTCAATAAACAACATGAGCTTCGAAGTGGTTTCATGCGTTAAAAATTGGATTTCTTACGCAGTATTGAATTACGCCAGACATCTTGGGACTTTTTGAATCTTATATTCATCCACATTGTTATCATATTTTATTCCAGAATCGTCTCTAAAGAAGCGTCACTCTTATATCTTAGAGACCTAGTTTAACTGTAGTTTAACGGGCCTCTGCATTTACTGAGATGGTATTATAGGTTCCATTCCCATTTTGGAAGTGGTTTTTCCTTGTTATATTACAATTTCTTTATTAACATAAGTTTTTACATTGATTGATAGAACAATACATCTTTGGAAATTGACTTAGGTGTACAGAGTGTTTACATCTTTTTACCTATAACTAACATGAGAATGTTTTATTTAAATTTGACATGAGTAATAGTATTTAATTATAGAAAGAATGGGAAAAAAAAAATAAAAACCCATTTACAAATTTGAAGGTTAATAAATAATAACAATGATAAAAGCAATATTAACAAAACAGTTACAAAATATATAATGCTTAAAAACTAAATAACAATTTGTTTGGGTAAAACCAAATTTGAGTTGAGTGGATTATTGGAAATTTTATTATATTTTTTTTTTAAAATAATATCAGTTTTGGAAGTTCATTGGTAAAATGAACTTACGTTTCCTCGAGACATATTTAGTTTTATTTACATGTGTTATGATTGGGTTAGTCGGGAAGTTAGTCATTTTAGTGTAATGTTTTTTACTCAAATCTGCGATATTTGCTTTGATCATTTTTAACTTAATGTCCTCGTGGACTTCTTTAAGAAATGTGCCAGGTTCAAGATCTAAGGCCATCTTAAGACACTTGTTTTGGACAATTTGACTTTTATTAATATGACTTTTTGCCGCAGTAGACCAAGCTGGGCATCCGTACAAGAGAATCGCTCTGATAATTGATTTATAAAGAAGTAGCTTATTCTTTGGTGACAGCTGACTACGCCTGTTAATAAGTGGATATAAGGTGTTAATAGCCAGGTTGCTCTTGTCCACAGCATATTTTACATGCTTGGACCAGTTCAACTTGGAGTCTAGGATAACTCCCAAATACTTGACTTCTTTGAGCCAAGGAATTTGTTCGTTATTGATATTAAGAGGGGGATGTGGGATCTCTTTCTTTTGTTAGTAAATATTATTGCTTCAGTTTTACTCTCGTTGAGTTTTAATTTCCAGCGAGAGTAATACTGTGTTAGTAGGTCTACAGATGCTTGGAGGCGTCTACGAATTGTGTCTAATCTGTAAGATGATGTGAATATGGCGGTGTCATCCGCGCAAAGAGCTAAGGAGCAATTACGAGGAATAGGGATGTCATGGATGAAGAGATTGAAAAGATAAGGGGCGATAATACTTCCTTGCGGAACTCCCGCAAGGATTGGATGCTGTACAGATTTAACATTGTTAATATCTACTGAGAATTTTCTGTTCGTAAGATAAGATTGAATAACTTTGGTGAGATATGGTGGAGTGTTAGTGTTAATTAGTTTGTGAATGATACCATCAAACCAGACTACATCAAAAGCTTTGGCAAAGTCCAGGAAAATCATTCCCGTACTTTTTTTATTATTAAAATTTCCTCTAACATGCTGTGAGATTCTTGTTAGTTGTGAAGTGGTACAATGGCCTGGTCTAAATCCGAATTGTTCATTAGGAATGACGCAATCCAGAGTTTTCGCAGGCGGGTTAATATGACTTTCTCTAGGATTTTACTCATGCAGGGGAGGAGACTGATAGGACGATAGCTACTGGGAAGGGATTTGTCTTTACCAGGTTTAAATATAGGGACTACTTTAGCTGCTTTCCAATTATCTGCAAAATATCCAAGAATAAGACACGAGTTAAATATTTTAACCAAACAATCAAGAGCCTTTTGTGGTAAGTGTTTAATAAGAGTGTTGTTAATGTTGTCGTGTCCTGGTGATTTTTTATGTTTTGAGTTTTGAATAATATCAGAGATTTCAGAAAGAGTTACCTCGTCAATCTCACATTCAGAATAGTTGTGAAGATTCCTAATTGACTGAGTAACTGCTTGTTCTGTGAGACTATCTGTAGTGTCATTATGTGTCAATGTGTGTGCTTTAACGAATGTTTCAGCGATGAGATCAACTTTCTCCTGAGCCTTGTAAATAATTTTATTACAGTCTTCGCTCCTGAGCGGAGGGATAAAGGATGTTTTTCTAGTCATCGACTTACACATCTGCCAAAGTGAGTTATTTTGTGTTTTGAGAGACCTTCTCTTCTGTTCCCAGGATTCATTTTTATGAATTTTAATTTTATGTTTAATTTCTAAAATTAGCGCATTTATGACAGATTTGAGTTTACAATTTCTTTTCTTTCGCCACTGATTCATTAATCTATTTTTTACATGAATTAAGTCCACAATTTCAGATGGAAGTTTGTTCTTAAAAGTATTGTTAATGGTTTTAACAGGAATATATAAGGCGGCGGCGTTCTTAATAGAATCTGTGAGTGTAGTGATTGCATTGTCAACGTGAAATGTGTTGTTAGTGTCGAATTTAAGTGTAACGTTATTGTTAATATGAGTTTTGTAAGCGTTCCAATTAGCCGTCTCATAACTAAAGAAGGTTTTTGGGTGATTTTGTAATTTCCGCCGATGTTAAATACAATAGGGAGATGATCGGAGGAAAGTGACTGTATTACGTCAACTTCGGTGAGAGAAGGACAACCCTTAACCACTGCAATATCAAGGATGGATGGATATCCTTTGGGTGGGAAATGCGTTGGACTTTCGGGGAAAAGGATACGAAAGTCTTTTTTATCACAATATTCTCTTAGTAAACGGCCATCCTTATTTCCGCGAATACAGTGCCAAAAAGTGTTTTTACAATTAAGATCACCAGCAATTATAACATCCTTACCGAGAGACATAATTTTGTGGATATCATCTTGACAAATTTCTATTTTGGGTGGCTTATAAACCGAGGCAATAATGTGAGTTTTATTATTAATAGATACACTAATTGCTATTACTTCAATTGAGTTAGTTTTACGAATTACAACTTTCGAATGACATATAGAGTCTTTCATCACGATTAAAACACCACCGCCTGTTTTGCAAACTCGATCGTTGCGATGTATTACAAAACCTGGTCTTCTCAGAATTATATTTGTATTAAGAAACGTTTCACTTATCAATGCAATGTCAACACTTTCTCTTAACATAAAGTCAATCATTTCGTCGAATTTATTTGAAATTCCCCGGGAATTCCAAGCAACAATCTTAATATTAGAACAGTGACTAACCTTAGACATTATCAAGCGATGCGGCGAGCTCCATGATGAGATATATCCTTTCATTCTTTGTCTGACATGTCTTTAGCTTCCGCTGAAGCTCTTGAACCTTCAATACAAGAGTCATCAGGTCTCCTATCGGCATATCAGCGCTAGAGATTGGGGCGGTAATGTTCTTCGCAGTAGATGTGGTGGTGGGACCTTGGGCAATCTGTGCCCATGACAGGTCAGTCACGTGATGAGATGTGGACGGGGAGATGACCTGGGCGGCCATTGGTCCACGAGCAACCTGGGACCAGGAGCGTCCGTTGACGATGTTCGGGGCGGCACTGGTGCACGCTGGGTGGCCGGTCTCGCAGCTGGCAGCTTGAGGGTAGATCTTAATTTGATCTGCTTCTGTCTGTCAGGGCAATCTTTGTAATTTGCAGTGTGGTCCCCTCCGCAATTGCAGCATCTTGCGGGGGAAGTGGCATCCTTTATGCATGTGGAAGTCTGGTGATCGCCGCCACATTTCACGCATTTGAATGCGTGTCCCCACTGTTGACAACGGAAACATTGCGTGATAGAATTTCTCCCAAGAGAGTATTTTTCAATTGTCACTCTACAGTGACAGATATTAGTAGTGTTTTTGAAGTCACTCATATTTGTCTCATTGCTGAGATTTATTAAATATAGGGGTGACTTCGTAATGGAGCCATTTTTTCCTTTCATTAGGAACACGTCTATTATTTTAAATCCTTTGTCGCTAAGGTCCTGCTTGATTTCCTCTACAGGAAGCAGAGGCAGGCCTCGTATGACAGATTTTTTAGGTCTGTCACATTCTAACGTAAAGGAGAAAAATTCCTTGTTTAATGATTTCAGGCCCGCTTTAAGGGCTCTGAAATCAGTGATATTGCTGGTTTGGACTCTGACTTGTCCGTTTGGTTTATAATGTAGTTGGAATTTATTGATGAATTTCTTGACAATCGTCAAGTTTTCACCGTGCCCTGAAGATTTGAGATATAACGGGGGAGGTTTTTGACATCCTTATCGGATGACAAAATTACCTCCCCCAGCGACTTAAATTGGTTTTGTTTTGGAATGGAAGTAGGAGTAGTAGGTCTTGGACGTTTGATCGGGTTCTTTGGTAAAAGAAACCCATCGATCGTCGTTTGAGCCATTACGTTTACGAGTTAACTAATGAGTATATGTTACTATGATAAGGAGCGATGGTACCTGATAATAATGGTGAAGTGGATTTTGGCGGCGTTGCGGCAAGCTCGTTATCAGGAGAGGTCGCAGGGCGGCAGACCGGTTTGGTAGTTGCGACACTTGTGTACTTGACACTTTCGAATTTGCTTAACCATGCAAGGAGCACTTCAATATACGTGTGTACAAGACGGCTGTCTGGACGTAACTGTTTTTCCTTGTTATGCAAATAATATCGCTTAGAAACCGTATTGTATGCAAATAAATGTTAATAATAAAATTTTTTTTTTTGGAGTGTCGTTTGTGAGAGAGTTGACAATCTCGACCAAATATGAAATATCCCCATTAAATTAACACAAAACAATGCATATTATGAATTGCAAATTTAACTGAATACAAGAGATACAATCATTTTATCCTAGTGAGACTAACATGTGTTCCAACAGTGGTTATTTTAACACACCATGAGTTATATAAATGAACCAAAGTAATACGATAGGGTGGATCAGTATCGGGTTTTATATCAACACTGAATCGGTTGATGTGCCTTTTATCTTTTATTTATATATTGTGTTCGAATACATTGTTAAATGGTTATATTTTGTGGTACACGGGAAAATAAATATCATTGAAGTTATCAAATTTGATTTGTCACCTGTAAAACCATTATCAGGTGACGATATATTTGCTCTTTAAATCATCCTCCACTCGTCCGGTGATAATACCAGATTTGCAGCTCTATACCAGTAGTTAAATATTGTAACTATGCTTGGGGTGTATAATATTACATTTTATATTTGAAAACAAGTCTCTTCAAATTGTGATTTGTTCGAAATGGTAGTTTTAAACTATAACAAGTTAAAGTATAATAGAAATTTTAAGTATAATAGATTTTGGTTCGATCATTTTCTCTTCAGTAGAAAAGTATATATGTACATTGTATAATGAATTCGTTTACATTATATTATTTACACAAACTATCTTCAACGACTAATTATATTGTTGGTATATTATAAAAGTTTTATTTAGTTTAACATATCCCCTTTCTCGAAAGCACCCTTTTCTAAAATACATGAATAAAAAGTGCTTGTGGTATAACAGATACTCTACTAAGTTAAAGTTTTACATTTTGTGCTATAAAGTTTGGTGGCTTTGGGGCGGGAAATATTAAAAGTTTGCCTATACAGGTAAAATCTTCACAACTCATACTAAACCTATAACTTCCAAACCTCAATTTTACACAAGATTTATCCGATACAACAATATCGAATGATGTATCAATTTTATTTACGTGAACATGATTTTTCTTTGTTATTGGTCGTTTTTGTACTATTATCGTAGTTATAAATCTTATATAAAAGGCGTTTATCCAAAATACGAGTATTAATTACGATAAAATTTATTTAGTGGCTAACTAGTGGAAAACCTCAGTTAGAGAAACAATTTAACGCTGATTTAAGTTATTGATAAAGAGTAAAAAAATTCAATTAAAGTATCTATCGCATCAAAAATATAATGAAAATTTGATTCAAAGCTGAAACCAATATATACCTAATAATATCAATCCTATATAATATCAAACACTATTTCATTAATTGAAAATATCATAAATGATAAAACTAAGAATCATATAAGTACACAAGATCAACAAAAAATAAAAGTAATCTTAAGAAGATAATTATAAGTTTTACAATATCTTTATTTAATTTGAATTTTACATAGTTTGAATAATATAAAACATCTTATGAAGTGGACTTAGGTGTACATAGTACTAAAAAAAGAGAATTATAATAATATTAACTAACATGATAATTTAAATAACATTTTTATTTAATATGATTGGTGGTAAATAATTAAGAATGTCTTCCGGAATAATTGCAATATATTTGAAATATGATTTTTATACATATATGGGGCTGAATACTCTCCGTCTTTTTCGACATTCTAGATGGTCACTATATTTATAATAGAAGGACATATTATTGTGAGAGTAGGTAATATATATGTATGGTATGGTGTGAGACTGCTTGTTGAATTATGAACGCGCCCTAAAGAGGTTTTTCACACATCCGGGTAGGAAATTCCCGGCGGCTTCACTTCCCGTTACACGCTTCCCGCAAATCCCATAATGAATTTTTCCACCATCATGGAGACGACCAGTCTACTTATAATATAAAAACAATTGAAATTAACATTGAAGATATAAAACATTTTACTAGTGCAATTTCAAGGGGAGAGTTTCGCGCAGAGGGGATGAACTTATTTTTTAGCAAAAACTTGAAAACAATGAAAGTTGTGAGACATAAAAAAGGACTTATGACTCTCGCGGGAAGTAAATTATTCCACTTAAGTGAAATGTAATAACCTTGTACCCTATTCACTACTTATTATATTAATTTTACTATATTATAAACACGAATTATACAAGATGCTAATTAGGCCAGTATTAACCTACGGTGCAGAAACATGGTTATTAGAGCAGGAGGGATAGTATCGGAAATACTATCCAGCAAGCCTGTGGGTAAGAGAAGGCAGGGTAGACCTAGGCTAAGGTGGGCGGACGAGTTCTATAAGGTAGTTAGGAGTTTAGGAATTAATAACTGGAGGAGCATTAAGTGGAAGATGCTGGTGCGGGAAGCCTTGGTTCATCACTGAACTGAGTGCTTATGATGATGATGATGATGATGATATTATAAACACACTTAACCGAGAAAAAAATATCAAACATAATTTATATTTTTTGATGATATGTTTGCACGTTGAAATTACTATATATCATTGAATACGAATTCATTTTAAATTAAACACATTATTTTTTTGAAAGTAGGAATAATAACCTAACCTAAGTTATAATCATTTAAAATTTTAATTCCCGAAGAATTTTCGGAACCTTTTTTTGACACATTCGGAATTTTTCAACATTTTTTATATGACGGGGAAAATAAATGCGTGAAGATATTGTGTACTTTGAGGGTGGTTGGTGCTTTTTACAATTCTTAAAAAAAATCATTTGTTCGACTTGAATATGTGGTTTCTTAATTAGGAGATAAAAAAATTACTCTACTGACAAATAATATATATATATTAATTTAATATCAATATTATTTAAGACCAGTGAAGTATTATAATATACTTTCAATATTATACAATTGATAATTTAATTTGATTATAAATAATTTCTAAGGTTGTATTGGATATTGTGGTTTAAATGAAATTGAATTATATTCTGTATTAATCGAAAGATGTTTTATGTGCTCAAGTAGCACAAAAGATCGTAGATACTTTTATGTTATATAAATTACTATTACGAGGTGAAAACACCCCCAAACGAACCACCCCTTTCTCCTGTGTCGACAATGAGGTCTTCTGTGTGTTATTATTTTTGATATGTTACTCGTAAATCTGCCAGGTCGGCCCACCCCTTGTATTGTAGACACAAATTATAATCTGGTGTCGCCGACATATTTCATTTTGGGTTATTGAATAGAAGCTGGATAAAATGGGGATTAATCCAAGACAAAACCCTTCGGCAACGCCTGAAAGATTAAATCTTTTTGTGACGCGTATCTGCTTCACGTTTTTACCCACAGATGTCCTGACACACACGCGTTATTCGCGAAATTATTTTTATTCAATAATCCATCGTTACAATTATATTATTTCTAAATGAAAAGAAATAAATTCTATTAGGAAAACATCTTCAACATTCTAACATATGACGAGATTTAAAATAAATTTACACAATACAATTAAAGGATGGCATATTGTCTATATACAAAAAAAACATATCTATGTAGTATATGAATAAATTATTATGTACAACATTTAAATAAAATTAAATAATTATAATTTTATTATTTCGTCTGCATTTCTCAGGTTCTCAGTTCTAAAGTTCATCGCATTTTGTTTCACTTGTTCACTCAAAGATGGTTCTGAAGAGTCACAGTGAATTATAAAAATACTATTCAGATATAAATAAGACAATTTAAAATAGACAGCAATTTTTTACACGTACCTACACATATTATTTGTAATAAGATATCAATGGGTAACATTTGAAAATTATATTATATTTGCAGTAGAATTTAAATTATTGTAATGTAATGCGATCGATTTTTCACATATTCAATTATAAAAATTGTTTTATTAATAACAAAATAATGCCATTGTTTGATACGGATACCTATAAATAAATATTTGATGATATTTTATTCAGTAATACTTTTTGAGATAGTCGTAGATATAAACATAAGTTATCGCATGAGTGTCTAAATGCGCGTTTAGTTCAAGTACATCAAGTAGTCAAAAACATGAGTTACCTGGCAAACATTATACTGTAAACATGTCTCTTAATATCTTCAGTTATATTTCACAGTAAAATGGGTAAATGCATTGTTACTACATGTCATATGGACTCAAATACATACTTAAGAGTACTTCTTTAAGATGTTTAAAATATTATTGACTTTTAATCGCCAAAGTATTGTCATAGCCACTCTTAGTGGTCACTAGAAATGTGTTGAATGAGGGAGACTTTATAGAATAGGAGAGAAGAGTGCAACAATACACGAGATAAACAAAATTACACGAATTATTTATATGCAATGCGATATCTAATGTTTATATCTATGGTTCCAATGGAATGTAGAAATTGAATCTATTATTACAATTTCTTTATTATACATAACACAAGTTTTTACAATGATTAAACAATACATGTCATCTTTGGTAATAGTCTTAGGTGTACAGAGTATATAAATCATTTTACCTATAACTAACATTTGAAGACAAGAAATTGAAGTCGTGAACGGCCCTGATTAGTTAGGTACATTATGAAATCTAAAAGTAGATACCAAATATTTATTTTTATATTTTGGTCTCCATTTATGAATTTTGGACTCCATTTACCTACATAACATCATCTATTATAAAACAATTTATTGTGTAATATTTTTTTGAATATATGCCAAGATAGGATTACGAATCGACAGTATATCAGCTAAAATCAATAATATGTAAAGTAATATTAAAGATGTAAATACTTATATGTATTTTATTGAAAATCTTCCAAAGCTTACGTATTGGATATATTATGTATTATATAAGAAGCAGAGCTTTCGCCCACCTTAATGAGTATAATCCTTTAAGACTGGCAGTTGATTGCGTGTTATTGGCACACACGGGGCCAATGCTGTTTAGTAAATGAATGTAACATTAGTATACAAATAGAGATCAAGTCGTTTTAATCTATTCTGAAATAGAATAGTGGCGGAAGAGGAACAAAGCAATCTTTTGTGAAGCGAAATTATACGAGAAGTCGGCGGAACTACACGATAGTTGTTTGACTCCTCTCTTTGTACATATTATATATTGTATACTCCTTCAATGTTAATTAAACTTTATTATCACAATTTGAACAGTTATACAATAAAATGTACTATGTAATGCCAAAGTTATCGGCTTCTGTATCAAGTGAATCCTTCAATTTGTATTTCATTTATGAAGCATGCAACAATGTACCATGAATGTACCAAACCCATAATATCGAGTAAAATGTATTTATTTTATTGTTATAAAGTAATAATAAATAAGTATGAAATTAAGCCTATAAAAACGATGTTTTTTTTACTTATTTTGACATGGGGATTATTATTTTTTATACTTAAGATTACATATAATAATATCTAATATATCTAAATTTACATAAGTTTTTTTAAATCAATATATGTATTTATATACACATCTATTTGGTAAAAATAGAGAGGACTATTAAAATATTGGTTGGAAAAAAAGCTTTCAAAAATAACTTAAGTACTCTGAGAGTTTTCTATAAACATATTTTAATTTTTTTTGTATATTTCACACATAATATGACAAATATATTCCAGGTGATTTTATCCGTTTTTATGAAAAGGAATACAGAATTCACGTTAGGAAAATTACAAATTAATGCACATATTTGTTTTGTTGAGAAAATCATCACATAAAATTAATAATTGTACGGTAAAAAAAGCATGCAAAATTTTAATGTGATTTCAGAATAGCAGTTTAAAGAGGAATAGTTCTTGATTATATTTGGCAGAATCTTAAAAGACATTAAAGGAAGTGACAATACAGAGGGAGCAATCTCACTGAACTTCATACCAATGGCCCAATTTTCTGTGTTCAACTAAAGTTTTCAAGCTTTAGACCTCCATTCTATAGGATGAAATTATATTGAGATATTATATAATCATGTAGGCAATATTAAAAAAATATAATAAATTTCCAAAGTAATTTTCTTATCCCCTGATTTCAGACTGTCTTCTGTATTCAGATTAAATTTTTTTTTTTTACCAGCTTTGATGGCAGCAGAATGATTTATTTCATGACTGTGACATTCATTAGTCACTGTGCTGTAGTAAAAATTATACTCGGATCATCATCAGTAATTATTATTTTGGATGTGAAAGTAAATATTGTAATAATGCGTTAGAAGTTTAATATTTGAACAGTTTTAGTGTCATATAAAAGTCATAAGCGAACTAAATAACATAATATCATATAAAAGCTCCCATAACGGAGCGTCTCTCATTAAAGCCTTCCTTTTGTTAGAACCCACAACACTCTTTTAATAGTACGTCTCGCCAATAAATCTAAAATGAGGAGTGTGGTCTAGAAAGACGTCAGAGATTGTGTTCCGTCGTTTATAAATCGCTTTTCAGAAACTTGAGCTTGTCTTAAGTGGTTTGAGATTTGTCGCCATAACTTTTTGACGACACCATCTAACGAATTTGACAATGAGCGGTCGGTACGTCAAATACTCTTTGTCAAACTTGCGATTCAATATGCCAAATCTTTGGATAGAATAAGCTTTTTCATTTCGAACAAAACGAAAATGCGATTAACAACTTTTAATCCACCGTCTTAATCAAAGATTTATAATACATCTGGAGGGAGTGTATTCGAATTGTTTTATATTTAAGTAGTAGTGTTTTCCACCAGTAGCGGATTAGAAAGATGGTATAGATTTTCATCGCATTAAATTGTGTGCGTATATTTGACACCGTTTTGGGTGTCGCGAGGTGTCGTAAGATGTATGAAACAAGCGCATCGCGATATTTCACGTCATGTCAAGTGTGAACCCAGAATTAGATTCCATAGTATTTATATGGATTCTGATAGCTATCATCTTTCACCTTATTAAATGATTATTACACTTTATCGACTATTGATAAAAAAATATCTACACTATTGAGTGCGTTATTGTTTATTCCATGATAAATTTCACCACAAATAAGAGCAATTCTTCCGAATTATAATTTCATAGGTTGATATTTATTACTGTTTTACACCATTGATACGAAGGTTTCAAACTATCATAATATTTATCGCTTGTAATTTTCCCATTTATACTCAGTACATTTAACCAAAAATAATATTTTTCAAATAAGCCATAAAATGAAATTGTACAATAACCATTCATTTTTTTACATCCCCAAATTATCCAGAAATTGGAAAATTATGGTTTAAAGATTTTAGACGGAATATTTTGGAGTATGGAGTGTTTTCTATTGGCTATGTTTTGATAAAAAAAGTCAATAAAATAATTGTTTGATCGATATACATATAGGTTATTAATCGATTTTTACTGTATAATTATGATTTGAATTTATAGTCAAATAATGTGTCATTCAATATTTATATTATGCACCTATCAGCGATACTCTTTAAATAAACATTTAAGTATTTTAAATAAACATTTAAATGTGTCCATTCATTTGAAAAGTGTTGAAGTTTAGTTCTGTTTGAAACAGTGTTGCATATAACCGAAAAATACAAATAACGGAAACCATTATTTGTCTTCGGCATACACTGTGGAAATTGAAATATAGTTTTAATGTGAAAATAGGAGCAGCAGCAAATATACAGATTCGGGTGTCTGAAATATGAGGATGGCTTTGTCAACTTCAAAATGTTGGTAATTTGTCATAAGGTTCTTTTACCAACACTAGGGAGTGATTACATTTTTACCTCCTTCCTCCGTGAATAAACTTTTCTCAGGCCGTAGCTTGTCGATATTGAAGCTTTTGGGACTGAAGCCTCACAATTAAACGGTGACCTTTTATTCTTTTAAGTTTGTCTGAAAGTTTTCATTCACAATGATTGCACGAACAGAGGTGAAAATGAAATTAATTTGATTTTAGACAAAGCGTAAGAAAAGCAAAAAGTATAACACAGAATCGCAATCAATTGAATTATTTCTCATACAGAATATTCAGTTTGAACTTATAATCGATGTACAAGTTTGAAAAACCACTGAAATTCGATATTGTTTTTTTTTATTTTAATACGTATATAAAATCCAATTATATTATTAAAAAAAAAAAAACATTTTAAAAACAACAAATATCAAAGTTATTTATTATATGTCTTAGTCTCTAGATTTATTAGGTAATCCTATTTTGCACCAAGAGAATAAGTGATTAAACCTAACAAAGTAATTTATTTTAGCTCTCAAATAAAAATAAATAAATACATTTTTTTAATATCTCGGATGTTAAACCTAACCTAACCTAACTTAACGAAGTAGTCTTTGTTATTTTCTTTAAATTTAGTGATTTCATAAACAATTATGATGCGTTCCTATTTAAGTATCGTAAATTCAAATAAATATGATGAAAATATAGGTGACTCGTGTAACTAGAAATAATACATTTATTTGATAGATTTTAATATAGTATGGTCGTTTATGGACTGAATTTATTTATTGATGTTTCTCCAACTACATAGTTTACAATGAGATAGTGCTACATTTACTTAATTATATAACAACATATTTATTTAAAATGTTGTAAAAGACTATTGTGTCGAATACAGTCACTACAATCAGTCAAAATCAATTAGTCAGATACGTGTCAGTTAATTTATTTAAAGCCTTAATTTGGCTTAACAAACCGTCAACAGTGCACATTAATTATTTTGCCTTTTACATCCGCTGACAAAATCTCATTATATATGCGTTCTACCCTTCAATTATGCGATTGTGTTAAATGTACCCCTCAAATATAATTAGCTATTTTAAAGTATTAAAAATTAATCCTATTTTAATAAAAGAGGATTCGTTTTAGTCAAGATATTGTTATGGTTGCGAAGAAAATTAAATAGACTGGCGTGGTTGGTTCTGCAATATTAATATTACCTCACCATAATAAACAAATTTATGATGTCGGTAAATAAGCTTTCCGGAGAGAAATTATAACCCTTTTTATCAAAGACTCACCCCCTTAAGTGATATATCGATCAGCTTTCACTTTCAATATTTTCCTATATTTATTATACCTTGAACGTTGTTTGATTCACAAGTCAACCTAATCTAACAAATTAAGAAAGTAATTAATATGATTTTTTTTAATTTTAATGCGTTAATATAGTAAGATTTTTTAAGAAATAAACTAAAATAAATGTCTACACTTACCAAAAAAAACCATTTTTATTCTTTTTCCAAAATTGATATAATTCAATCAATTCAAAATTGGTTTTACCCAATCAATCTGTTGTATTGTTTTAAGCATAATACTTTATAATTATTTTTGTTAATGTAGAGTCTATTTGTGTTATTGTTTATAAATTCCCATATCTATAAATGGGTGCTTATTTTTACCCTACTTTTTATTATTTGATATTAGGTATCCTTCATGTCACATAAAAATGTTATGAAAATTCTCATGTTAGTTATAGGTAAAAATATTTATATATTATGTACTCTTAAGTCTAATTCATAAGATGTTTTGTATTATTTCAACTATGTAAAATTCCTAAGAAAAAATTTCTTTTTTTGGGTGGCAACCAAGTAATAAGACATCTTGGAGACCTCGGCAAATATGTTGTCGTCAATTTATGAATGTTTTCAGTTATATATAAGTGTTATAATTTTATTTGTTTACTGAAATTTGAATAGGTACTTTATTAAAATGTATTTTTTTTATTTCAGACATGTTCGATACATATCATGATCTTCTCCATGCAATTGTGGTTCCGTTCAACAATCCGAAAAGTCAATACTTCGACGAAGGACTTGATGGTTTCCCAGCGTACGGCCTTCGACCTGGATCTGATGTTAAGTCACCATACCGACTCTTCATGCCCGAAAAGTTATACGAGGAATTCGCTATTGTGGCCACAATAAGACCTGAGACCAAAGAAGGTGGTTTCCTCTTCAGCGTAGTCAACCCCCTAGAGACGGTAGTGCAACTGGGGGTGCAGCTTATCCCTTCAGGACCCGACCTCACCAATATTACTCTACTCTACACAGACTCCAATGTGTATATCACATCTCAGAAGATTGCCAGTTTTGTGGTGCCATCATTCAAGGAGAAGTGGACTAGGTTTGCCATGAAAGTAACGACGGACAACGTCACCCTCTTCTTCAACTGCAACGAATTCGACACGATTCAGGTAAGAAAGCAGCCCCAGGAGTTGGTCTTCGATTCGGCTTCTACCCTCTACGTGGGGCAAGCAGGACCATTTATTCAAGGCGCTTTTCATGTAAGTACAATTAACTTATCATAAAATAAATAAAATATTTACTCAAATATCCATCATAATCGAAACGAAATGCTGCAAAGTCTTCATGATCAACAAACACACCAATATATACTACAACATATGTATGTGTCTTAAAACTACGAGAACGCTTCTTAAATATTTATTTTTTTAAAGGAAACCTAATAATCAGAGTCAACCGAAATGAAAAATGATTATCAAAGAAGTCTACAGAAAAATTGTGTATTTTTTTTATAATATTTACGATGGTTGTTATTAAAAAATATTTACATTACATTGTGTAAACGTGCCCAATTATCTCTGTGGTTAATCTGAGAAAGAAATGCTAATTTGTCCCGACTTAAGTCTGTAGTCAGTGCAAATTTACATCTGAAATATAATTATGTATCCACGTGGCTTTATTTTGTCTATTTAAGAGGTGGACAAAAAGTGATGTATGCAAATTTTCAACCTACTTGAGCGAGGGTTTAGCATTCAAAGGTTTCAAAATATATACTGGAGGTGTGGCAATTTATGTGAAGAGAACTAGCAAAATGTGTGAATAGCATTTCACGTTTTTGTTAATTTATTTATAGCGCATAATTATGTATGGTTTAAAGTTGGATTGTGCACGAGTTGTTGTTGTGTTGTATGCAAGGATGATTTAGTTAATCTGGAAATTAGAATCTTGTGCACTGACACTACCATTTGGTGCCTCCTTGAGAAAATAACTCATTGCTTCCAAAACTAATGATGTTAGCTGAACATTTAATTGAATATTCTAAACCGGGAAATATACAAATATTCAATATGATTTCAATTTACTTACATACAAAAATTACTTTGTTAATTAAGAATGAATTTCTTGGATAGTCAAATATTATTTTTATGACATGAATATTATATTTATGACATTTAGGTTATAAAAAATGAATACTATCGAAATATACTATTTTTACAATTTCTTAATTATGCATAAGTTTTTACATTGAAAGAACAATACATCTTTGGAAATAGACTTAGGTGTACAGAGTGTTTACATCTTTTTACCTATAACTAACATGAGAATGTTTTATTTAAATTTGACATGAGTAATACTATTTATTTATAGAAAGAATGGGAAAAAAATAAAAATCCACTGACAAATTTGAAGATTAATAAATAATAACAACGATACAAGCAATATTAACAAAACAGTTACAAAATATATTTGTTTGGGTAAAACCAAATTTGTGTTGAGTGGATTATTAGACATTTTATTTTATTTTTAAAATTATATCAGTTTTGGAAGTTTATTGGTAAAATGAACTTACGTTTCCTTGAGGCATATTTACATTTATTTACATGTCTTATGATTGGGTTGGTCGGGAAGTTAGTCATTTTAGTGTAATGTTTTTTACTCAAATCTGCGATATTTGCTTTGATCATTTTTAACTTAATGTCCTCGTGGACTTCTTTAAGAAATGTGCCAGGTTCAAGATCTAAGGCCATATTAAGACACTTGTTTTGGACAATTTGAATTTTAGTGATATGAATTTGTGAATCGAAATATACAACTATGACAGTGAAGTCATATTTTTCAAAATATATAAATATTTTCAATTCTTTCTGGATCATTTAATTACATAAATTTCTTTCTCGTGGTATCATTCAGGATTTGCATTTTGAATTGTCATCTTTCTATATGTAAATTCCCATTCAATTTAGCAGTCCTTGAAATGAAAATATTAGGTCTTAGCGAAATTATGACGTTTTTTGATGAATTTATCCATGGCGAAAATAATTAAAAATATAAATTTTGAAATAAATAACAGTTTTATGTTATATAATAATAGGTTATTTGAATATGTATTATATTTGACTTAGACCTAAGTTGCAATATTTGATTTTAATGAAATTTGTGAAATATTGTTAATTCCTCTATATTTAATATATAAAATAATTCCAAAGAAGATTTAACCTAATTCATTTTGTACTGTATAAGCTTTTCGTTCTAAATGATTCGTGAAGATTCTATAAAAAATATAAATTTATAATGAGAAGTTTGTGGTAATTCCCCTTATAAAGACACAATAATAGTAGGATATTATTTGTAAGCCAGAAAATAGAATGAAAAATATCAAATTTAGAATACGTACTGAAGAAGACTATCTAAGCATATTGAAAAGTGATTCGATAAAATTAACGCTTTCAATATGCTAAAACAGTGGACAAAGGCTTATTGAGTCACGTTCGTTTCGGTGGAAAACACAGTATTAATTTCTGCATTGGGCCAAGTTTGGAATATTGTAGCCTGGCATCGAAGAGTTCTTTCAAGTCGTGCGGAATCTAGTGGAAGAGATACAATGTAGATACAAGTACAGGATAGTTGTGTGCAATAATACAGCCTTGTACTTGTAGGTCCAAGGTACGTTTTCGTATTTGGTACGTGACCACACTTCACTATATTAAACTCAATTTATGCTCTGCCACAATTATATCCGACTATTTGCACAACCAACACAAAATTACAAACAGCCTCACCTTATAACACTTCCGCGAGAAACTATTTTTCATAATGAAAAAATAAATAAATCTAGTAAAAATAGATAGTTCTCATAAAATGTACTTAAAAGTACCAAGTTTTAATAAAAAACAAAAAATCAAATAACTACTTCACATCATATTATTAATCTAACAAATTCATCTATCATGTCAATTTATTATTTTAACTCAATCCTATTTTAATATGCTTATACAAACTTGACGTGGTAAAATCAATCAAGCCAATTTTAAATTTTGTATATTCCAGCTGAACAATTATTTGCAAAATTAATTTACAGTTCAATATTTCGAAAAATCTGTAACCAATTTAGGAGTAAATTAGAGCGTTCGAATTAACTTGAAAAAACAATGTTTAAAAGGTGAAACTACGTTGAAAATAAATTCTATCTTCTTTTTTAGAATTTACTGATATTGCTTTAATAAATTGCTGTAGGTATTCGACACTTGCTTCGTTTTAAATGTAAGCGCAGAGGAGGATTTCTATGGATGCTTCCAACGAATTTAATCTCGACTGGCCTATAACGAAAAGGTTAAACTACAAATTGAACGACTTTTAAACGTGGATGCCAAGAGACGTGTTTTACAAAGAGTGTGATATTTTATTCTATTATAAATTATTTACACCTACCTCGTTATCGGTGGGCAAGGTTCATAATAGTTATCACAGGAGTTTTCAAAGTATAATGGGATAGGGGGGTGTTTTGGTCGGCTAACAAAACGCCACCGATATAAGTTTTTATGAGGCAATTTGGCGCGATTGTCTTGCAGTGTGCTTTATCTGGGTACTGTGAATGATGACCTGGACCTTTGAGAAGTCCGGAAACATTTGTTAAGATTATAGGAAAGTATAATGCGGGACGAGCCTGGCAAAAATGTTTGCATGATGTATAGCTCCATTTATTTTAACCCTAGACAAAGAGAGATGATACCGTTGTACATAGTAGGTGCGAACTTCCATCCTGACGACTTTTAAAATAAAAACATTCTGAATTTGGCACTTAATAACCATAAAAGTATACCTAATTTACATAAACCTGAAACAGTATAACTAAGATATTTTTAACAAACTTACTTCATATCCATGTAATCCTCATTATCACGTCCATCTTTTTTGGTGTGTGTGTGTTTTTTTATTTTTTATTATCAAATAAATTAATACAATCCCGATCTATCGTTTCTATCCAGATTTTTTGTTTATTCATTTTACGCCTCGAAGAGCTTTTTTTAGAAAGGGTTTTTTTATACACAACAACGTGTTAATTGTCTGTCGGTGATCTTAACTATTACTAGTTACACAGGTCACCGACAGAGCGGCTCTATCTTAATAATCGCCTCAGTATTTACATTACAATCCAGGAAATCAGGGTAAACCTGGAACAAGACGATCGGTCGGGATTTTATTGATATTATTATTGATCTCCCAGTCGTAATAACCGACCAAATCAATATTAAAAATCTTGACTTGAATGTGATTTGACCCCAGTATTTGTAGCCACGTTATTTATCCCCTGAGCTATGGTGCTGGTATTTTCTCTGATTTCCTGGATTGTAAGTTGAGTTGAGATTATTAAGTCGGGCAGAGCCGCTCTGTGAGGAAAAAAAGAATGTAAATCAATCAATAAATCGATGGTCCCAATCAAAAGTATTATGGATCGCGATAACATGATTTTAATTATAATATTTTTACAGAATAGTAAAAAAATCGCGATTTTACTCGATAAATTAGGGAAAAAAAGTTTTTTTCTAATGCATTATAAGTCGACTTATACATGGCAGATTATTGATTTTTTACAATCATCTAAAAAAAACTATTTCTACCTAGTTTGTCGTTCATATTGATTGGTTTTTATGTAAAACGTCGCAAGTTCGATTCAATTATTCAAAGCTACAAAGTTACTAGGCATTAGTTTTTATTAAACATTTTTTATTAAGTACAAATAAAATTACTATCTTTTATCTACTGTATTTCATCTAGCTCAAGTCTTCAAAGTATACATTGTTGGAGATGAGACGATTATTTTTATATTTGAAAGCGACGTGACTTCAAAGTTGGCGTCGTTCTATTCCACATTTATTTGTTCAGTCGACCTTCTTATATAAGATGAAATAATAATATGACAATATATTTGCGGTGAATGAAACGACGACGCGACGCGACGCAGTGATTCTTACACATGAGCGACTTTTATTGCCCTCAAATAACTACGAGAAGGTATTCTTTGTAGCGGGCTCGTATCTTTTCAAAGATGGGTACAAAAAGAAGTAAAACAATAATAACACATGAGAGTATTGGAAAAAACGAATATCACTATAATATTATGTAGGATCGCATCAAATGAAATGAACCGAGCGCCAAATTAAATCATCGTTTTTTATCAGACGGTAAATATATGGAACAAATATGAGATATGTTTTTATAAAAATAATAACTCCACCAACATGTTCATATTAATAAAAAATTAAATAAAATTACCATTAAAATTAAAATCCGTTGATGAAATAAATATTTAATCTGACCCACGTCATTCAGAAAACAAGGTTGGAAAATATAAAAGTAATAGAGATTTTTTACCCTCTAGATATAAACAAATAGCTGTTTTGATCCTTTCAATCAAAATTTTCATATAATACATATATATATTATCTTAAATTATGGAAAACTAGAATTGTATAAAAGTAGTTTGATAAAAGCTGTTGATTTGTAAGTGACGGACGCGGATTTTGATTCTTGTTATTAAATAAACAAACATTATCTTATTATAAGATTTTATCTTATATATTGATAGTATTGAAAAAAGACGGGTGAGATATAATTAAAAAATGAAAAACATTTAAATTTTTATATGCAACGCATAAAATAACAGAATGTGATGATGTGTAAATAATATGTATTTTATTTAAATTATCGCGTTTGGTTAAAGTATTAATTATATACCCCCGTGTATTGTTTGATATTCCATCGCTTTGTCTGAAATTTCCAATAACTGACACAAAGTAATAGAAGCAACAAGAGAAACAATATTAACAAACTCAGGTTGTGTTATCTGCAAATCTGCTTACTACCTGTTCTTATAAAATTATGGTTGTTTCAGTAACAGTTTTCGATCATGTAAGTTATAAATCATGTAAGTCAAAATGCCTACCTACATTCTTTAAAAATGGCCATTGAAATTATTCATAGTGTTCCGATGTAAAGGATTAAAGTGGTTCAGCTATGTCGGGAAACTCGTTGTGAGACTCAAGTTGGGGCCAAGAGTTATCAGAGATAAGGCTGTGGTAACAAAAGTTTAATTACGAGGTAGAATAGTAGTAGTAGTAGTAGTAGTGAAGGCTGAACAGTGTCCAAGAGATCAAACACCGACCCAGTTTTACAGCCCACAGTGGACATCACCTAAACCTCTACCTGTACACCCATTATCTCACCTCCACCGCCATGTTACATTAACAGTATTCCTAATTAAATTATATATTTCAAACCTTACCTTAAAGTAGTCGAAATAGTTCCAATCTATCGTTGGTGTGTACAACTGCTTATACCAGAAAAAATAAAAAAGACTAAAAAAAATTCTCAAAGCCTAAATATAATTTAAAAAAATATATTTTTAAGGATTATATATATATTTATATATATATATATATATATATATATATATATATATATATATATATATATATATATATATATATATATATATATATATATACACAAATTAATACTGCTAAAATACAATTCAGTACATATTAATACATTTAATACATTTATTTTTTATTTATTTAATACATTTATTTAATATATTAATACATTTATTTATTACCGCTTTTACTTTAGTATGAATTATTTATTATATGAGGAGTTTAGTCAAAAACATCTGTTTTGAATTTTGATAAAAAAAGCAACCCTCAAAAGTATAAAAGTAAAAATCACATAAAGAACTTGATGAACCCGGTTTGTTGATAATTTATCATTTATGTTTGATGAGATGATTTTCATTATAAAAAAATAAATGGTATATGTAAATACCATTCTCTTTCATTAAAAATACACAGTCATTATGAAAAACTTTATAGTCGATAAATAAGTATACACTGTGCAAGTGCATGCTGTTACAAATTTAAATTACCCAATAAAATGTGAATCATAACATATGTTATATTGTTTATAAATTACATAATACAAATATCGGGGCTTTAGATTGTTTGAATATTCAAACAAAAAGACCCTAACGTATGGACTTAAATTGAACAATACACCGTCGACCTGGAAATACCTTTATCTATCTCAACTCGGAAAAAAAATCGCTAAAAAAACCAATGCGGAAAAGGACAACCACACAGAGAACTGGTTGGGTTAGAGCAAAAACGAGGATAGGGATTTCTTTCCGTATTGTCTTTTGTGGGAAATCTAAAAATATAAGATTTATATCCAGAATAAGCTATGATGGCTCATAATAATATATTTTATAAGGTAATCTGTTTCGATAGAAAGCAATAGTGGTATTCACACAACACCTTGTACAATATTTGAAATATACATTTTCGTACGTAGACAGAATAAAAATTTGTATCTATATACATAATATAGATATTTTAGAAGCCAACAGTGTTTTCGTCTTTCCTTCATTTCCGATATTCCAAATTTATTACACGACCGCACATGCGTGTGTTTCAGTGAAAATATTTTTCCCAAACATATTGCAACTTGTTGAATTACACCCGTGTGCCATTTTATTCAATTGCCGATATATTACCATAAATCCATCTCAATAACACACTCTTTCATTTTTTTATTATAAAAACAGGATGTCTTTGTCTAAAATACTTGGAAGTAATTTGGAAAAAAAATTGGCGTGATTATCTATTAGACTTTTGATTTATATGAAAACATTAAAATTAAAACATTCATATTCCAATCCCTTAACCAAAAAAAATTAACAAATCTTTTAAAGATACAATAGAAAATGAATACTATCGATTATGTGGCTTAAAGATAAATCTTGTAAGAACAAACCTGTGCTATCGATGATGATGATGAAAATATCCCCGCAAATAAAAAAATCTGATTGTTTTTAACATATAAAGATTTTATATCAAGATTTGTCCATTTGACTTTTTAACCTGACCTTATTTTACGTGCAATTTATGAATAATCGCTATCATTCATATCAATTTATATATCTTCCTAATGTTTATTTATTGACAAAGAAACAAGTTTATAATACTCTTTATAGAAGCTTGTAAAAATGTATAAGGAAAGCTTAAAAGTAATTAAATTTTCAGGCACAACGGTTTTCGACGTTAACGCCAAAACTTGAAAAATAGCATAATGACATTGGGCTGGCTTTTATTCCAGAATATAGCATACTTTATTCCGCCTGCATTAGCCAACACTTTTATTATAGTACTTGTGAATTTTATTATTTTGATACTAGTATCTGATGTTTAACTGAGTTATAAAATATATGTTATTTGTGGGTTGCCGCTTTGGCTACTGAACCACCAACGCTGTAAACTCCATTAATATTTTAAAAAGATACAATCCATTGTAAAACTACTAGGATTATATTTTTTAATATAAATTTTCACTTATTTGTTTGTTTTTTAATAAATGCCACGAGGCGCTTTTAATAATGTCAATCATAAATGTATAAATTACTAGTTACACAGGTCACCGACTGGGCGACTATGCCCGTTTTATTAATCAATATTACCTTACAATCCAGGAAATCAGAGTAAATCTGGATCAAGACAATCAATCGAGATTTTATTAATATTATTCCTGATCTCCCAGTCGTAATAAGCGATCAAATAATTATTATTTTACTTGAGCGGGATTTGAACGCGTAACCATATAATATATCGACTGATCCAGCGTATAATATCGTAAGTGCAAAAAAATTCTGTGTGCTCTTAAGTCTTTATGGAACTCAGCCACATATTCAATCTGGTAACACTGCCTGTGATATGTCACTCGGTTTAATTATTATTTATAAAATATAACAATTTACCATTGAATACTTTCTATTGACAGAGACATGAAAATGAATCTACATTAGTTGCCGGTCAAATAGGACTATTTTACTATTTCGAAAAAGTCCTAATTAATAGGTTAAATAATGATTGAAAATCAACATATTTTTAATTTTCATACATGCAATATGTGGCTCAGTTCCATAAGGACTTAAGAGCACACAGTTTTTTTTTGCATTTACGATATTATACACTGGAACAGTCTATATATGTATATACTCACGCGTCTTATGACTTGAGCTATTATTATTATATATATATATATATATATATATATATATATATATATATATATATATATATATATATATATATATATATATATATATATATATATATATATATATATATATATATATATATATATATATATATATCACCTTGCCATTACATGAAAACCAAATGCGGTTCGGCAATGATGGACATTTGTCAGTATTGCTTTTAATAAGCGATAAATAATGTTGGATACAATGAGATATAAGTTTACTTGTTATAATCAGTACACGTATACATACAAAAAACATTCTTTCACATCAATAAAATTCTCCTTTCTTATTTTTTTATAATTCTGTGTTGTGTATTTAATTGCTTAAATGAAAAATGCACTCCTGGTTTCCATTAAAGAAGCTCCACTATAGTAATACAATTTTCATAACATGTTAAAATTTTCGGAGATATTGTATCCGACATAAATTTGTACATATTCGACATAGTTTCTGCTTCAATTGCGATGCTTAAAATAATTAAAATAATAGAAGAATAATTGGGTTGCACAACAGTTTAGCGGAATGAAGGGAGCATAGAGCAGCAGCAGTAGCGGCGTGCTTGAGATAACTAATTAGAGATAATCTAGGATAGACGGTGCAGCTTGCACTACTTGAGTGGAACAGAATTAATATGGTATTAATCTAATTTAATCATACCGTTTCTACTCCATATACGACCATATACGTGAACGATCCACTTATAATTGAACCCGGATCTCAATCCAGGCGCTTTTGTTACCGGCGAAGGCAGTGCAATGAGGCTTTGGCATTGCAATTAATTGTGTGAAAACATAATATTATATACAAGCAATCAATCTTGATCCGACAGCAAACACAACGTAGCTTTGAATCAATTTAATCAAATTGGGCAAAAAAAATAAACAATTTGTCTATATTACCTATTTAGTTCATTGGGCAATAAATAAAAAAGAGTACATTCATAGTGGAATTTTAATTTTAATGTAGGGTTTATATATTTTTATTGAATAAAAACAAATATATACATAATTATAAAGTCTTGTAACGAAGAATAATTTTTATTTCCATTTAATATGAAATAATAGCAGGCTATTGTTATTAACCACAGGTGACCCACATACTATAAATGAAGTAATAAAAATATATAAAAAATATTTTTAATATTAATTAAATACAAATTGCTACAGTATAAAAATCCAATGATTTTATTCAATATTTTTTTCAATGGAACCTATATTGTTTTATCCAACCAAAAAAATCTAAAAAAACCTTTTAAATTTTTTGTTGCACAAGAATACTCCGATATGAATTGTTACCGTTTTATATAAAAAATTAAATAGAAAAAGTGCAAAAATAATCATCCTACGAAAATATTTTAAAATGCAAAATAACTCACGAGTAAGTTTTCTCGCATTCATAAACAAAAATTTAAATATATATTGTTAGAGATCGCAATATAATATTATTAAAGTGTCGTCATTAGCGTAAAAAAGTGATATAAAAAATGCAATAGTCAAATGGAAATAGTTAAGCAATTCCATCAATACTGAATGGGTTATAGCTTTGAAAAATCAAAAATACGAATATTACATGCAGCTGTTGGCAAACATTTTTCAACACGCTTTTAGCCATCACAAATGATTTATTTATTACAAATTCGAATGCTATCTACAATTTTTCCTATCAAATCCGGCTGATTTATGTTCGTTCGATAAAAGGCGTCAGAGAAGATATTTCCAGGCGTTTTGAATAAAATTCAAGAACAATGCGAGGGAAGATTATTATAAAAATATACTACGGCACATGAATCAACATATTTTTATGACACGTAAAACGAGATGTCTTATTTATAAAACCCCACTTGGTTTAATGAGGAAAATACATAATAGATGCGGAAGATTAGGTATGGAAATAAAAAAGTGGGGTGGTTGCCATTATTTTGTGATTTCAGTGTTTTTGAAGCATTTCTTTCATAGGGCACTCACAATAGCTTAATTTTTACATATCTACAAGAATTTTATTTTATATAGACATCAGTTTGTTTTAATGTGATAAAATGAAGTTAATAATAATTTTTATTTTATGCAATCAACTGTGAAATGATTATTTCACAGTCACCTACTGATTTTATTTATATGACATATTTAATACAGACTTCCTTTTTTATATGAAGGATTACTTATTCTCATCTAAGTGATGGTTTATGCAGATATTTAAATGGTCTAGACCTTTTTCTCGTTCATATGTATATTGTGACATCGACTTATATTTTTTTTTGCCGTTGTTGTTAAAATTGCTTGTATATCGATAGGGTAGTATTTTTATGGTTCATGTAATAATGTTTTGATTTGTCGATTAGAATATTTAGATCAACATTAATTAGGTTCATTTGGATAAAGTAGGTATTCAGTTTTTAATACAGTCTCGTCAGCGATACTAAAATATTCCCACAATGAAAAAATAACAAAGAGGAAAATTCTATTGAATTACAAATTATTGTATTATGGCCGGCATTATGTAAATTTATTCATTATTTAAATTACTCTTTACTCATCCACATTCTTCTGAAGCATCCTCCCTGAATTCCAAACACTTGAGGCTTTCCAACGTCGTCAAATTTTGCATCGCAAAAATATTTATGATCCTAAACTTAATTAAATCTTGAATGAAGTCTCACGAATTATCGAAATAATTTGCGTTTGAAATCATTATTTACATCTATTTGATTCCCCAGATGTTGTTTCAGTAAGTACCTTCACAACATTCTGTCTATAAATACAGAATTTACTCTTATATTTAATAATGGAAAACTTTTCAACTTCTTTTCTAAACTAAAATTAATACATATATAATATATAAAATGTAATTAATACATATATCAAAGAGTCTGGATTAAAATTTATGCTTTTCAGGGAACTTTAGGATTCGCTCATGCTTTTTTTGATACTCAGAAAAACTCTTTTAGTTATGATTTTATTTTAGTTTTCCTTTGAAATAACATTAATCCATAAGTACTGGATTTCATTTAGTTGTTGACATCATTTTATACAATTTAAAAGTAATCCAGCTGCGAGATTATTTTATAAAAGCCCTCCAAAATATATTAATGTGTACCTACAGTTTCTCTCAGTTAGTATGATTTGACTTGTAGAAATAATAATTTAGCAACTTAGCCTATCCACTGTCTACACTGTTATATATTTTTAACTATTGTTAATGCAAGTGATTTTCAAAGAAGATTTTGCGTTGGGTACTTTTCGATTCACATAAAGTTTACGATGTAGTAAACAGGAGAAACAGAATGTTCTAAGTTCGTCAACGAGTGGTTATTTGACCAACTGGATGCGGTTACGAACTAAACTATCCATACTACATTTATACACACATACTACATCTTAAACTTAGAAGAGACTGGACAAGATTAGAATCCGCAAAGGTCGGCACAGATTATCTAATTCAAAGGCTGAATTGCTTGGTTGAGAGGAATTCCCCACTGCAAGCATCCCCTAAAATAACCACTCCTTAATTACGTCGTTAAATGGGAATTAATTTCGTAAATATATAACTAGTTTATTAGAAATCAAATGGAATGATTACTTAATTATTGTCAAAATTACACATTTTATTTATAAGATCATAAACTATATTATGATTGTTTATATTTGTCTTATCTCTTGTTCCTTGAGTTGATTTGAGCATAAAAATTATAAATACTTTTAGTATTGAAGATAACCTTAATAAAAATAGATTATAGCTCTTTGAAAATAATATTTTTTTAGAATTTAGTAACTTAATATTAGAAATATTCTAATCTAGTCGATGCGCCGGGTAGTTAAATTGCCCCAATTCCATTACTAAGAAAAGTAGCGTATACAAAGTATAATAATTTTAATTGGAACAAAATTAATAAAAGTAACTCATTAACCTATCTAGAAAACTTGATGATTTTTTTGGTAAATTTAAATTTAAAACGTTTAGATGAAAAACAATACTAATTTATTATTACAGAAGTCTCCCTTTCGAGCTATTAAAAACATCCCCTTATTCGTGGAAAATGAGTCGCCAGAACAATTCAATCAAAGGCTCGCTGTTGAAAGCCGACAGAGGCGTCCTATTTATATGAAAATCTGAAATTACAAACTGAAACTTGTAAAAGTATGCGGTTTCATCAGTCGTCGCAATTAATTTTAAACCGCTGACCGTCCCTCGGTGAAATGTGTGGGGTGGATTGTCAATATCGGTAGAAGCCGTTCAACCTCGAGTAATGAGGCGGTTTCCTTCTTCCAGGTCCTAGATTCGAAAACTTTGAAAATCCTCCTGGTAATTGAACGCGGCCAACAGATGGTTTGTTTTTTCTGGCAGTTTCCGGCGAGATTACGACCTCCGAGCGACGGGTAATGCGCTCTAATAACAGTTCAGCTACTTCGGCAGATCTCTACACAACCGTGCTTGGCATGCTTGAACACCAAACCAGATCAATCAATATTTACAAGCTCATCGCATACTTGATTTAACTTTTGAATTATATTATCCAATCAACATTTTCATAACACACATTTTAAAGTTTGATATAAATCGTATTTGTTTGCCAACAAAAAAGAACCAATCGACGCGACGCGACAGACGAGACGGGTTGAAATCCTTACATATAAAAACAAAGTATATACATATAATGAACATTGAAAATGATATCTTCTACTTGGTTTTTATAATATAATAGAACGGTTATATTTGAATTTTAATTTCATTTTTGCTTTAAAGTAGTTTTTTTTATCTATTAGAAGAAATTTTTGATTTTAAAATGAAGTAAAAAATGGGAAAATATTATTAATTATAAAATTTAATATTTTTAAATGCTCTGATTTGTTTTTAATACGAAGATAATAAGTTGTTTGGTTTTTCATTCGAAAGAAGTTTTAATTTTTTTCCGAGTATGTTGAACATTATCATGTTGATTACTTAATAATTTGTTAGGCATTAATTTCGACTTCGAGTTTTTAAAAAATAAAACTCTAAAATCCAAAACATTTTGTTAACCAAGCATAGGTGAAAAGGAAATATAACGACAAGCGATGTCGTATTGAAAATTTGTGAGAAAATAAGGAAAAATGACGATAAGGTACATTTTTAGATATTTAATCTAAGCTCAAAAATTATATTCTCATTGTTTTTCAGTGTGTGTTATTACAATCATTTTTGGTTAGTTTTTCTCCTGGAAATACAATCGAGAAATATTTTATTTTTTATGCATAAAACGTGTTAGTGTGAATGTGTTTTTTTATTGTCACCAATTTATTCCGCCTCTTACTATTATTTGATGATAAAAATAGCCGACAATAAAACAAAGCGGCAAGATTTTTATCGCCCAAGTTGAAAAGTTGCTAATTGATCGCTCAAGTCTTTTTTTCTGAGAAGTAGTCTGCGTTCATATTTTATCACATCCACTCATTTCATTATTATTTGCTCTTGGCTGAATTATTTCCATGACATTTGATTTTCTGCTTCGTTACGTTGATTTATCTGCCTTCTCGGACGTCCATTCCTCTACAGATCTCATTAGAACAGAGAGAGTGCGGGTAATTTTTGTTTGCTTTTAGCCTAAGGGAGGCTGTACCTACATATTGTTTGCCTTAAAACCCAATCGAATGACTAAACTTCCAACTAGATGGTTCCTGGTAATAATGGAAATGAGCTTTCTGATTGTGTAATTGACGCAGATTGTTATTAAATATGTATCGATTTATCTCGAACAACGAATCGATAAGGACTATGAATTTATGTTGGTATTTATTTATGATCAATGAAGACAAAAGAAATGGGAGTTAATCTTTATATTGATTTTGTATCTAATAACATTTTATAAAATAGAAAAAATGTTTCCAAATTATACTCCTAGTATCTATAATGTTTATTATAATATTTTTGCAAAGCAGTTTTATTGCCAAGCACCGATGTTTGGTAATAAAAATGCAAATTTAGTCCCGCATTTAAAAAAAACGCGACTCATAATTTAAACACATATTTAGTATGTTTATAAATTGAAAAATAACCAAAATATTGGATAAATTCACGAAATACTCTGAATTTAATTCGTGGCAGCTATTATTATTGAATAAAACTGGCTTGAGTTATGAAATATATGAAACTGAATCAATCATATGAATAATGTAAATGTTCATCTTGGTTAGATGATTGTTATTGTTAATTTCAGTTGTTTGAGTTTTCACAGTTTCATAAAAAAATATTTATTATAAAATATTTTGACATTTACATATTTTTGAAAATGATCGCTAAAATTTAATATGTTATTACTATGTGTCTAATAACAAAAATTATTATTTTGTATTAATTTAATCACATTCTCCGAAACGGCAAATTTGATTATAATTGCTGTTGGCTTTTAGAGGTGCTAGTGTTTGTGAAAACAGTCAATTTTATATTTAATTATTCGCATTGGCATACACACAGATTTCTACAAATATGCCAGCTATACTGTATATAATTTACAAATGTAGTGAAACTATTACGTGTTGTACATACTTCTATAAGTTTGGGGTTATGAACCAAAATTCAACGGTCGTTGTTTAGTAGTGATGGACGCGGCTAGATAATGTGTCAGTCAAATATTAACAAACATCTACAACACTAGTTCCACAATTTACCATTTTCATAATTAGTTTTGAAAATTCGTTGATTAGATTATCATCAAATAACTTCAACATTGTATCGGGTCTCATTTCAAAATTAATTAAAGAATGTTTTATCTAAAGGGCTGCGTTACTCTTCTCGTTAACTGTTGTAACTAGTCGTTACTGTAAGACGGATATTAATTAAAATAAATAAGTTCATTGTATATTATGGGAAAATTTAATTTAAATCCATTTTAAAAAGTGCACAAAATTGTTTTATTGAAAAGAAACAAAAATATAATAATAAAGTAAATAACAAATTATAAAACCAAAAAAAAACATTTTCCAAGAATACGGGCCTCGAAATATAATATAAATTAATAGTATATAATAGTAAAAAAATAAAAATAAATTATTCATTTATTCAAATTTTTAAAAGCTGATTCATTTCTAAATAGACAGATTTTTCATTTATGTATACATAAATCATATATAATACAATTTATTTATTTAATATGAATTTTACATAGTTATTATTAATTGGACTAACATGAGTGTACAGAATATTTTTACCTATAAATAACATTATATATATATCGTGACGCCTTCCCTATTGACGGGAGTCCCTTTATAAGGGGTTGGCCAGGCCACCTTGGCCTTTAAAAAGAATCAGAGATGGTTTCCCAGGCCACCACACAGCAATATACTTAAGATCTAGTTTGCTAAGCTAGATCTATGACTCCGGTGCCGTGAATCGATCTTCACTCACGAATCCGTTACACTAACCACTGGGCCACAAGGCGGCTCTACAATATAAATAACATTAGAATTTTAATAACATTTTTATGTGATATGAGAGGTACCTAATGTTAAATAATAAAAAGAAAGGGGATAAAAATATGATTTGGGAAGCATAACACTCAATTAAAGTAATTAATTAGATGTAATATCCACAAAATAGAGGATAACTATATGTTAGTAGTTGAATGAATGCTCAGACATCTCAAAAATAAAATATTGTAGATTACATTTCTTTAATTATGGAATTTCACTCAGACGTTAAGATTATCAACCATTTATAACATTTAATGTTCAGATAATGTTATGTTGATAGTGTATGATGGGGTGGGTTACCACTTTGATGGTTGAAAGCAGGATACCGTATTGTCCTATAGATATACAAACATTACTTATCTACTTAGCTTAAGTTCCCTTATAGTGTTAATAGCCCCTTTAAACTTATTGACCGTCTTGAATTTAACCGTTGACACATTCACTATAATTTTCAAATCAAAATATTTAGTATAATATATTTATATGATGATTCATTTTTATTATAAACTTAATTAAATCCGTAGTGGAAATTTTAATGGCTCTAAACAAAGTAATACTATGTCTTACGGTACGACGCACGTGGCGTAGTCTCGTAGTAAGAACCGTAGACTACGACTGGGTACTTTAGCCAGACAAATACGTAAGCGTCGTTAGCCCAACTGCGATAATGTCTAGGCAATAATAACAACTCCAGCTACTAAACGATAACGATTCACTAACTGCCGATGATCTCCATTGCTACACTTACACTACGAGCTGGTGATAAAATTGCACGAAAAACTTAATGGCGGATACGTGATCGCGATGTTTCCTGCAGTCCGGTGAAACTTAACCGCTCAATCGTTATTAGAGGCAATCTAAAATGTTAAATAAGTAAGTCTATTTAACGACTAGGCGCCAACTTAAAAAGCCATCGAGGAAACGAGGCAGTTTCCGCCCTTAACCGGCCAATAGAGGAAGCTTGTACCGTGCTTAAACCCACCCTCATTAGAACAATCTCGAATCATATTTTTTAAATCGAAATAAATAAAACACAAAATAAATAGACGTAAGCGCAAGATGGCACGTGTCGGTTTTTATGAAAAAAAATCTCATCTCATTGTAGGAGAAAAGATCTTTCGAATCCCCACACGTCTCTAAGGAACTGAATAAACAAAACTACATTGGCTCATTTTTCGTTGTAAGGGGAAGAGCTTTTCTACAGCCAAAGCTGCTTTCGTCAGATTTCCATTGAATATGAACCCTTAATACTAGAGTAGGCCGCGCTGGCTAAGATTCTAAACTAAATAAGTTAGCATGTCCATAACTCAATTTCAAGCCTCACAGAATTCAGATTTGAATTCTAAATACATCTGTTTATACCAAACTATTAATTTGTCTGATAGTTAACAATTGGTTAGATACAAACACAATGAAATTTTAATTTAATTAAATAATACTTAATATTATATATTTATATACACTCCGAGGGGCATTTAGAGAGGGTTTTATTTTTTTTTGAATCATAATTACTACAAAAGGCTCTTTAGGACTTAATCATCGCCTCAGTATTTACCTTACAATCGAGGAAATCAAGGTAAACCTTGATCAAGACGATCAAAAAACGATTTTATTAATGTTATTCATAATCTCCAGTCGTATAACTGATTAAATCAATTTATTTATTAAGATTTTAGCGGGATTTGAACCCAGATCTACAGTATTCATAGCCACTCGTCTTATTCCCTGAGCTACTACGGTCGTTAAAAATAAAATACTTTAAAAAGTAGAGAATTCTACATAAATGAAGCAAAGAGTATAACATTCTACCAATTTGATAATAAATTTAATATAAATGATACTATGTTGACAATATATTGTTGCAAATGCGAAAGAACCTTCTATGTAAAATTATCATTCCTTCCAGCTGCAAAGATATCTGTGTGGAGAAAGTCATAAAACCCACGAAAGAATTACTGGGCGTGCCGCTAACTTCACTGAAAGCTTTTTCGGTTAGTCTCAATACTGCTTCTGCTCTCTCTCTCTCTCTCTATTGGAAAACTTTTAGACATAAAGGTATGCATTTGCCATGCCATAGTGAGAGTGGATACCGTAATGTTAGGATTTGACTTGCACTGCTGGCATACGATTACACAAGCGTTAGACTCGCAGAATGGAATTTTGATAAAGCCCACATCTGCCCCAACCTGCATACGAATTGCCCACATACGATTTGTTCCTCGATATCCAGACCCTGTTTAACTCATTGAATCATATTGTTTATATACGGATGTAGATCGCAGTACCGATACAACTATTCCATATTAAGATTGAATTACGCCATACATAAGATATACGTTACTGGTTGGTATAATTCCTCTGTTTAATGGCAGCCATATTTCATTCGTTAGTAATAATTAGACGTCGATTCAAATAATAAAAAATAAAAATGCCAATCGCTTAAAAGACATTTGAGCTGAGTAAATAATAATATTACCAGCATAATAGCTCAGGAAATAAGGGGCAATGCTACAAATACTGCGGTCATCGGTTCAAATCAAGCTAAAGTAAAAAAAAATAATAATCGATTTCAACTGAAAGCTCGGGAATATTATTAATAAAATTTTGATCTATTGTCTCGATCCAGGCTCAGCCTGATTTTCTGGATTGTAAGGAAAATGATATGACAATTATTAAGTCGGGCACTGTCATAAAAAATACTTTGCTTTGTCCTGAATCTTATTGTTTATTAATCTAAGATGACTTCTAATTCTGATACTGGTTCCATATAAACAATCGATCATGTAGATTTTATCTTCCAAAATCAGGGACCCAATGAAATTATATCTATAGAAATGTCATGCGTATTGTTTTATACATTGGAACATGGCCGGCAATACTACATGCGCATATCATACATATTCGCGGGCTGTGGTTGTATGCACCACTGTAGCCCCTAAAATCCGGCACGTTTGATAACCTGACAACAAGATTGTTCTTACAAAAATAACCCAAATAATCATGTTAATTGTTTACATAGGACAGATAAACACTAAGAGCGGTAAAAGCAGTGCCTCAAATAAAAATAATACGAAACGTTTAGTGACAAATTTCTCCTATGGTTTTGACGTCTTTCATAGTATTATTGGCACCTCATAATACAAAATCTTATTGACGAGAATCACTTTAACCTTTAACTAATGACGTGGGGCTTCTAAGGCCCCGCAAAACTAATAATATCGAATCACTCCCCTTTCCCTCGCGTGACGCATATGATATTTCCAGCTGCTTCTAATTTAGTGGGGCGAAGGCCATTTGAGGTGGTGGGTTTGTCTGTGCGTTTAATATTAAAAAAATGAGGCCTTTTAAGGTAATAGTTTCAATGTATGGGGTAAAAATCTTGTTTTAGTTAAATTATATAAAAAAATTACGAATGAGACGTTCATACATATTATGTACGTCGTCCTTCTCTATTGCCTTTGGCGCGCCGCGGCGGCAATTTATTACTATGGTTTGTTGTTTATTAGATTGTCATTGTGACGTTACATTTGTCGGATAAAGAGCTGAATAAATAGAGGACATGAGAGATCATGATAGGAGGGCAACAAGCAAGGATCCTTTAGCTTTTGTAGTTCATGGTCCAAGTTACTGCTTTGGGTGCACTTCTCTATTCCCAAGCGTCCGCATAACCTGCTTGCATTCTACCATCTACTAGATTATATCTCGTAAAATGAATGCCCTGGAAACCTAACAAATTTATAATGAAATCTTGGGTTGATGAAATTCAAACATTTCTACCAAGTGATATTATTTTCGTTGTTGGGACATTACATACAATAAATGTGGATAAAATATGAAATTTAAAATGAAATATTCGTTCTTTGAAATTGGATATCGTGGTTGGTTTGTGAATGCGATTTTAATGAACGAACAAGTGGAAAATTTTAGACATCAATGAAATTGCCGTCCCCGGTCGTTATTCAATTTTGCATGATTCGAATGTTGGAAATCTATTCATGTGATGGGTATTACTGTTCCAAATTTATTAACTAGACTATGACCAGTCTTATTATAATATGCTTAAAGTTTCTAGTCGATAGTGAATTTTAGTACAAAGTTGAAATATTTTGGTGAGAACGACGGACGGCCGGCCCGAAAGTTTTCAAGTAGTGGTTAATTTGTGTCTGAAGATGAAAACCTTGATCGACAAAAGACCTTATTATGTGACGTCAAAGCCTTAAACAAAATAACCACTACTTTCAGAAGATTCCATTTCTTTACTATGTTCAATAATTTAAAATATTTTAATGTAAAATAATATATACTTCGTTTATTGATAAATTCTATAAATGCATTTTGAACCTATGTCATGTGATAAAATATCATTATTGATAACTTCGACGAAACAGAGCATTAGGACAAATCACTTAACATAAATGAAAAAAATGGCTGAATATGATAAACATAGTCGCCATAAATCGTTGAAATACCGTAGGAGTGTAGGCGAAAAGCTGAAAGATTTTCAACTTGTTGTTTGTTTTCAGCCCCCATAGGAATTACACTGTCAAAAAGTTTTACTTGTGATATCTTTGTCATTGATATAAAAAGCAGAATGAAACTTTCGGATTTATGTCGATTCAAATAATACTTTCAAGTAGGCTTTAAAGATTCGACAGATACCTAATTTTTACTACTAACGTAGTTAATACTGACAAAATAGTAATATTTCTCATCGATCCACGTAATATCTAAAATTATGGGGTTAATGAAATGAGTCGATTTATGATGGGAAATATGAAAAAAAATCCAAAGTGAAAATAACGTTTCGTTATGTGCATTGGCCACTGCGCAGTTGCTATTTGACTCTACTATTATTTGTGAGAGTTTAAAAAAGTAGGCACAGAAAAAAGTGCATTCATCGGCAAGTAAAATACAATTCAATCGATTTCAAAAATTCGATCAATTATATTGGTTACTGCAATCTTTTAAGTTTAAGTAAAAAGTATATTTTTTTTATTTAAAGCAAAATAAGAATAAACGAATAAATAAGAACAGTGATGTAGCATATTCTGATTTTGATATATATTTTTTAATTATAGGCTTCCATAAGGAATGTGGTACAAGATTAGTATCTATTAAGTATTAATAAAATTATTTTAGATCCAATTTTTGTAATTATTAAATAAAAGATTCATTAAGTTCTGTTGAAGTTTAATTGGTGCTATCAATTTCAGAATGTAGTGTAAGTGAAAAGTTGACAAAATTTAAGGTTTTAATGTATTCCTGCAACAAAGTGCACGGGGTTCTCCAAGTATAAAGACCAAGTTAGTTTTCCCTGGGCTTAATCATAACGGATGCTCTTCCTATGACCTATATGATAATTAACCGTTTAAAATATTCTTAAGTATGCAGCTCTATTTTACTAACATATAATTCCCAAAGAGTTACAGCCGTAATTAAAGCGTGAATTGTTCCTGGCCTTGTTAACGGGGCTGTGCTTTGACCGTCTTTATGTACATTCTCAGCTTTCTTCTCTCAAGTTACTTCAAATAACTGGCCGCTGAACATACTTTTGATGACTGAAAACTTCTCAAAGGAAAACATAACTTATATCCGCCCTTAAATGCGTATCTCGCGTCAAATTAATAAGGTGATTGACAACCTAATAATTTTGCGACAGCGGCACTGTTTGTGTTCATTTTATTAAATTTTAATCCCAAATGAGCAATGATTTATACAGAACACCGTGACAGATAAAATAATAAATCGTTTCATGTATATACTTTTTATTTTGTTAACTAATTAATAACTATGATTAGACTTCTCTTCCCCGTTTGAAGCATTATATTTTCAATGCAGTGGAATAATACTTATACACTTATTTGACACACTGATTCACACCAACAATTATTTCACCTTATTGGTTAAGAAATAATACACTTAGTTATGTATTTTTATTTATTTTAAGTTATCTTTATGAGTAAAATTATATATTATATTATCATGAAGTGAATATTTTGTCCAACATAAACATAATGTTAAAAAGTTTTAATAACATACAACTTTTTTGTTTTAATTAATTGAAAATATACGTAATGCAAAATTTTTACCTTAAAACATGACAAAAATTTTTGTTTTGATAGAACCTTTAATTTAAAACATGTATCAAAAGGCAAAAAATAATTAGATATGAAAAAAAAACCTACTCACCTATTATAATTTCGAGATTTCCACTAATCGCAATAGAAAATAAGCGCATTGTTGTTGTTGTATTCATTCAAAGACTATTTTTTTTAGCAAAAAGGCTTTTTGATATACTTCTCTTTAATATAGGGGCAATGTTTGTGGCCGCCTTTCCAAGTACTTCGTTGATTTCCCTTTTGTTCGACTAAAGTGTTAAATTCAGGCCTTTTTCCTTTTCACAGCGCCTGTGAATTAATTGCAAGAGACGTCCGTTCGTGTGGAAACTATGATAGGGAAAAGTATTTCTCGTGGCCCGAAAGGCTCCTAAATTTGAGTTTTAAAATTGATCAAATAGTTGAGGCATAATTTAATAAAACTTCATGGATGACGTCAACATTATGATACTTTAAGTTTTTTTATAAATGTTGAATAAGATAATTTGAAATTTGACTTTAGAAAAAAGATAGACCTATTATGGTTAATAATACCCCATATTATATAATTTCAACTGTTCATATAAAACTTCATACTGCATATTATTTTAAATGATAACAGATAGATATTTATTTTACTTTTGTTTAATTGAATTACTCATTGTATTATGACTGCCCTCATATAAAACAAGATAGGATATAATGTTTATTCTCTGATATTGAATTTAACTAGTAAACAAAATAATAATTCACAAATTTCAAAGAGTTCGTCGATATTATAATACAAAGTCGACAATTGCCACTCGAAACAAAAACGATGGGCATTCACCATTGATAAGTGCAATTCGCCACTATGAAAATATTCAATGAAAACATCAACTGAAAGTCCTGGTTGAATATCAATTTAAATCTGATTTTTAACACGACTGCTTATCAAAGTAAAAACATCAAACTTTTTAATCAACAAATGCATTGTATTCCTGATTTTTTGCAGATTTGATAACGAGTTGTAAATATATATATATATATATCCATAATATTATTTATCTCTACTCTGTCAATACAAAAAAAATGTGAGATGACTTACTTTAAAAATGTTAATTTTATATTTCATGCGACAGAAAAATTTTAAATATTTTCTTAGATATGTATAGGTAAAATATTTATCTATTATAAACCTAAATCTAGATTATGTATGTATACATGTGATTGTTACATATCATTATAATAAAAATGCTAATGATTATTAATCAAACCTCGGCAAAGAGGGTAAAAAACAGGTTTTCAACTGTTCAAAATTTTAACGATTTACGTGTTCGTTTTAACGGTTTCATTTTTTATTATTTGATAAATTTAATTATTATATTTTTATTTCAGGATATGATTTTTTAATATTATGATATATGAAAATAAAATTATTACATTTGTTTTAAGCATAAGGTTCTTACTTAATTCTTAAATTAGGTACTTTGCCATGAATGAGTAATTATATTAAATATGATACAAACGGATGTTTCTTAAAATATATCATGGTTGGCTTTTTGAAATATATTACCTACAAGTCATTATAATACTCTCTAAAATGTATATGTACATTTTATAATATTTCAAGAATTTCCTTGAATAACTAACAATTATTGTTGTTTTGTGGTTTTACCTTAAAAATATGAAAATACACAATAAAATTACGCAACGTGTGATATAAAAAGCAATGAAATAATTATAATTACTACGAACAAAGTTTTTAATTATAATAAAGAATTGGAAAAAATATTCGCATAAAGTCGCATTGTAGTGTTTCGTTGCACTTTTGGCTTAATTTCCGTGGTAAAAATTCATTCTGCTCGGCAGAAACTGAAGCTGCATACTCTAATTGAATTTCCAACAGGATAGTGTGGCAATTCTTGAGTTTTGATACTGCTGAAACTGGTTCTGTTTGTATAGGGTACCTTTATAATATTATAAAATGATGACACTTGAAGGTTGAATCTCCGAGAGCAAAATTTTAATAGGGAATTTTTGGCTGACAAAGGGAGATCAGAGAAATCGTTTGAAAGACTCTCGGGAATGCCTCGTGAACTTAACTAAAATGTCAGCTTCCGTTTATTAGCCGATGAATTTTTGAAATCTTTATCCCCAGAAATATAAGGGTTTTGGAATTTTTTAAATTCTGTTAATCCAAAGAATTAGTTGTAATTATTTTTGGTATGGAATTTGTGGAATTGTTGTAACACAAAGGTGGTTTTCATCTGTTGATCCCGATGGTATTATCTGAGCACACAGTAATATTAATTATAATGGTGTGTTCGGTGTAATTTCAGTTGCTGCCCTAAATAATTTTGTTGTTTTTGTAAAGCCATACACAATAGACACGGGGGTGTTGGTCACATCCCCTGTGATAAACGAGCTAGCGGTAGCAAATTTCTAAAACACTTCCGTGGACGTCGCGACGCTACGTCACATGTGAGAGAATGTCCCGTCATTGTGATATATTGCGACCAAGTGCATAATACCCCTATTATTGGGGACCAAATATTCTTTTTAAGATATTCCATTCCTGCCATGTTCTATCTTAGACTCTGGAGATTCCACAATCATTAAGAAACAATTTTATAAACCTAATACACCTAGATTTGAAAATCATTAATAATTAATTCTTATTGCATGTAAATAACAAGACGGCATTTATAACATTTATTAATGGTATTTTTTTCTTGTATGTAAACAAACTTATCGCAAGCGTCTCTGATTTTTATGTTCACAATTTACAGATTTACGGTATGGACGTATATGTCTAAAACTAAAGGGGTAATTAATAAAATATTATTATTAATTGTGTAAAATATAATATTTTCATACTCCAATATTTTTTTTTTACTTTCTTATTAAAGATTATATTAAAATCACAAATCTAACATAATTTTTTTTTTAACATAATTTTAAAGCCTTTAACAAAATTCATAAAAAAATATATTAAAAGTTACCGAGTTCACGTCATGACTTTGACAAAAAAACTGTATAGTTTTGTTGTCAAAGTAGTTATTTCATAATGACGAGTGATGACGTCACTTTGGGTCAGCGGTTTTTAAAACATTTTAAATTTGCTGCACACAAAAAAAATCTTATTTAGTCAAAACATGTATTTATCTTGTATAATATTTGATGACAATCTCTATATTTTTTACTTATTTTATTCAATAAAAATTGTAATGTATAATTATAATTAATACAGGCTGTAGACCTCAAAGTCAATTGTTGAATTTATTCATTAGACAATGAGATTATAATAACGCTGTGCTTTGAACTCCCTAAAAATACATAAAAATTTTCATTACACAATTCACAATTAGGTGACACATCCCATGAATTTATTCGGTCAATGAATGCGTGGGAAATGGTGTAAATCGCAATCAAAGCTGAAATTGCAGTAAAATGTATCATTTTACTCTTGGTCTGTTTGTTGTTTGTACCACAAAAGCAGTATCGCATAAATAACACATTCAGGCCAAATTTACTCCCTGCTACTACGACTTTGGCTGGCAAAAATTCAAAAAGGAATAGGTACATAACAATGGTTTTTCGCAGAAAAACTATTTACGTAAAGTATCTAAAATTTTGATTCAGCCTTTGTGTATTTGCTCACTTAATAAATCAACAATAATCAAACCGAGAATAAAAAGCTTAGCCACGTGCCGTCAAGCTGACGTTTCTATTTTAGAATTCGCTCCGTTGTTTTCCTGGAAATGGAGAATTGTCGACACATTTAACTTAAGGACTTAAGGGTTAGCTACGAATAAGCACCATTTAATGTTATGAAATATAACTCTAAACAATTTTTCTCTCAAAATAATGAAATTAAATCGTATATCGGCGATCAATTCTAAAAATCACACAATTATTAGTACCCAACTCTTATAATTGGTCGATTTGTAAGCTTATTCAGATTGGGAAACTTTGACAAATAATTTAAACGAAGTTTTAGTTATCAGATAAACTTCATTAGAAGTTTAAGGTTTCATTGCTTCATTAATATATTTCAAATTCATACTCACTTTAAAAAGATATCACATATATGTATCATTATTTTATAAAACAAACGTCCTTTAAAAGGAAATGAAAGTTAATTTATTAAAGGTATTTCTTGACTATGCTATCAAATACAAATAAGTGCTAGAAAGATATAAAACATACTAGAAAATGAAAGAGCATTTCTGTAGTTCTTTAGGTTTGAGAATAGAGACAATCGTTTAATTATACTAACTACAAAATATTACTGCTAGAATCTTTACCAAATGAACACTTAAAATGACACATCTATAAAAAATGATTAAAATGACACATCTATAAACAAACCATTTCATTCATCTGTTGTACTTGAGTTGCAAAACTTTAACTAGTGTCTAATAACATGGGTTACTTTTGTTATTAAGCAGTAATTTGAAATTGATAATAATCGTGACAGGAATAATTTTAATAATTTGAAAGCACTTAGATCACTGCTTGAAGGATACTTAGTCCTTAATATTAGGAAACACCTGCTGTTAACTGAGATTTCAATATACATACTATAATAACTGAAACATTATTATACAATAAAATGATCTGTTGATAACTACCCGAGATAACGTAATTGACTTAATATACTTATAGTTGGATTGTAAATAAAATATTTCAATAAATAGCCAACGGCCAACAGCTTCCGCATTAAAATAAGAGAAAATAAAAATAAGACGGAGGAAACTCAGACACTTGTCAAACTTTCGAGAAAATTTCAAATAAAAACTTTTTCCTTGTAAATTCATTGACACGCTTCCCGCCTTCAATTTCCTGCAAAGTCTTTTGTGATTTTAGTTGAGGCATTTTATTCGTCTCGTTTGCCCCAAATGAAATTTCTTATAATACTTATTCAGAAATTATCTGTCCAGGTAATAAATTAATGATTATCCTTCACAAGAAAAAGGAGCTTTAAATAATATTAAATATTGAATTATGATTTAAAATAACAACATTTGTTATCAATCAATATTCGTTGAGAAAAAAAGCTGTTTGTTTTTATTTATATTGTATGTATATACTAACAATACCACTTTGTTTATTACCATAGTTTTTATTAATATCATAATATGTATTAATTTGTTTTTTTAAACAACCTAGTAAAAAGTAATTTAAATTGATCCATAAAATAAAACTGAGAATTTTTATATGGAGGTATTAAAATTGATCAGAGGTTTCTAATCCATTAGTATATTAGGGGTTGGATGAAATGATTTTTCTTATATATTTGAACAAATTGTAAATATTTTCCCGAATTTCCACTACCCCTATTAATTTAACTAATTGGCACATTATAAAGTTTATATCTAGTTTTGCTTCACTGATCATTCAATGTAAATATTTTCAACAGCGTAACAGTTTCATCAGATTTTCTCATGAATAAATATAAGATCAAATATTTCACTCCATTTAGCAACGCTTCGTGTTTAGTTTCAATCTTAAATTGATAAAAACAACGCACTGATATTTATATGATTTGAATGACAAAGTGTAGATTGCTTAAGCATTAAGAATTCAAAGCACGGGTAATGAGTTTATATAGAATATATGAAAGCTATAGTAAATTCATTTTGAATCGTTACAATATTAGTACTGAAAATACAATTATGTGGAACAGGGGACATGTTGACGTGTATAGTGAATCAATTATCAGTGAGAATTTATTTTCACTAAGCCAGTCGGTAAGTGCCTGTAAATGTATTTATATGTAATACAATGCATGAAAAATACAAAGTCACTGTTACCATATAACTAGTGAAATTGTATTCATCGACAAAATTTGGCTTCAATATTTATGACATATTACATAAAAAATATAATTATTACTTGTATGCATATATTATTTCAAGTAATCACATCAATAAATTACAAAACGTTGTCAATTTAAAACTCTAAAACATATTTCTTCTGGTGAAAATGTCATCATATATGATTTCACTTCAGTGAAAATAAATACATTCATATTTAAAAAAGCTTCTTCATTTTCCTTTCAAATAATAAGCAGAAGTGTAAGCCACGTATGAATGTTTAATTTGTCAATCGTACACGAGTGAGTCAAAATCGTTTTCGAATGGTTAAATATTAAAACCTACTCTCTAGAAATAATCCATTGGTGTTTAGTCATTCTTCCTATGACGTATGATTCCCAATAAAAAAGCATATACATTTATTTCGTCTCAGCAATATCGAAAAGCGGAAAGCTTTGGTTATTACTTTACAATTAATATCTGTTTATCATAATTTTTATAACCTAGTTTAATAATGATTATCAACACACCTATTATAAAAGCTTTTATCGCTATTAAGGGCTCTTGGGATGAGCATCTGTTGTATATTACTGTAATAAATAGGTTGCAGTTTCAGCAATGAAAATAAAGGTAATTTGTATTTGTATTGGGTGTTTACGATTTTAAATGTTAGCAGGTGAGTATCGTGCAACAGACCATGACCATTATCCCATTGGAAAAATACAAATAAAAAATTAAACCGAAATTCGCTCATTATTCAACAACATAATAATAGTTTTTTTCGTATAAGTGCTATTTGTATGAATATATTAAAATTTATCCCATTGGTAGTCTCTCCAAATCCACTAAATTTACAAAGTCTTGCCTTACAATCTAAGACTTGACCTGGATTGAGGTAATCGACTGGTATTTTATTTATATTATTCCCGATCTGCCGTTCACAATAGCTATCGAATTTATTTTATTTTATTCAATTTGAGTCGAGAAAGAGCTGAAAACACCCATTATTAGTATTTTTAGTTATGCGCCTATTCTTCCTATAAAGGTATTATATATGTTCATTATTAAAAAAATACAACTCTTTTCTTATTTTAAAGGACATATTGAAAAAGACAGTCTTATGGATTCGTTCGTCTATAAATAGCATTACATCTTATTAGAGACATCGATTGTTAAATATATACTAAAAAAAAGAATAAAACAACTTTTTTTTAATTATACTGACTCTTACCAAATGAAAGAAGTTTATAATTGTAATCAATTATATTGTGGGATGTGTTCTGGAGAACATTGTTACGGCCGAATTTTATATTATGTATGAGAGTCGTAGAAAGCCACACCAGCACGAAGATAACTGATTGATATGCAATGGATGCGGGTGGTGAAGCTTTGAAATAGGTGAATATTCGTGAATTATTAGAGGGTTGTAAGGTTCCTGAGGGAGAGCCACACGCGTCCCTCGTACGACCACCAATAAAAAGTACCATCTGTCATAGAGCCTTATCCCATACAACTTACTGCGCTCACCTTTGTACACACAACTTCGACCTATGTACTGGAATACCTAACCTTAATTTTCCTCTCTTGCAGCGTGGATTTATTTCCCTATATAAAAAAAGAATACAAACCAACTCGTCATAAAATTGACGTATAAACCAACATAGTCCACTGTTAAAATATTATGTATATATATTATATATTTCATCCATCTTCAGGTCGTCCTGAAATTTTGCTGACATATTAATTTTAGAATAAAATATATGTATATTATTTTAAAATAATTTAAACGAACTTGCATGCCGTCACGCTCTTGCCATATCGACAGGTCATCATAAAATTTAAATAGTTATGTGACTTAATAAAATTCCCATAGATACAAATTGATTCCAGTCGCAATTATAATACAATAGATAATTTATTTGAATACAATACATTATTTATAAATCAAGATAACATGTTTAAATGATTTATATATAATGTAGATGTAGATCATGTATCATTCTAATATTGTTATATTTAGTTATTTAAAATACTATATTTATTTAATATAATGGTCAATATCTCTCTGTATGTTTCATTCTCTTCATTGAAACATATTGGATATAGCAGGATGCTTTTGTTGGTCTTTACTTAGTTATTTTAACGTCGAGAAGCCGTTAATATTTGAAGCACACATGTGAAAGAAAGCATCTACAAGACTTAATTGATTTTATGAAACGTAGTTATAATAATACCATTTATCTGCGCGGCTTCACATCGGTTATTGAAATTTAATGACTCAGGAATAAAAAAAACTCGGCCAAAAATCGTATTTCGGGGCTGGGCCACCGAAATTGTAACCATATTTAAACTGAAAGACTATTTCAAAGAAGTTCGTGAATGAGACTTGAGAAACTCCAGACAAAAGAAGCCGATTTGAAAAGAAATGCTCTTCGCTTTCTTCAAAGCAATAAAAATATTTCTGTGAATAATTGCTTGCCAACTCAAACCTAATATTTTTATTTGACTTTGAAAGGAAATTTAAACAAATTAAAAAGTTCAAATAATAAAAGAAATACAAATTTAAAACTGTAAATAAGCTTCCATAAATAAATAACAAATTTTCACAAGTATTGTTAATTGTTATGTGTGTTTAATTAATATAATTATTCTTTCATAACACTAACGAGAATGAATTTTTTTATAATCACAACAAATTTGTAGATCAGTGTGTCTTTACTATATTAAAAGAATCGTTTTTTTTACCAAAGTGAAATTATGGGAGAAATTTTCTTTTCTACAGAAAAAATGTCCCTAAAATATTAAAAATTTAAAAAACGCCCAATGAGACTATTTAAACCACTACAACGGGTCGCTGGCCATTGTGAAAATTGACTGTTATTGATTGTATTTTTTATTCAGCAAATATTATAATCAGATCAAAAGTAATAAATAGCCTTTGTGTGATAGAGTTTTTCCCATTTATTTTTGTTATCAAAATACATATTAATGAATCGGCTTTTCATATATTTGTGAAGTGAATAATATGTGTGTGAAGGACGTACGGGGGCGCTGCTTAGTAAAGGCTGTTGTGATGGTGGCTGTACTTGCCAGTCTGGGTAAACCCGCGCGTAGCAACGGACGCTCGTGCTACGTCGAATCGTAGCCTCGGTGAACTCTCGTAGACTCGTTACGTCGCGTCCGTCGGGCCATACAGCGAGCTACAACGCGCCCCGCGAAACTTTCCGCAAAAAGTTGTTTTACACGATTCGAATTTATTATTGACCCATCATAAAACCATCGCGTAAATCATTCGGAATTCGGCTTTTGTCCACACGCGTCAACGGTTGACACTTAAATTACGACATTTTTCAGGCACGAGTGTGTATCGTAAAATTGTGACAAAGTGAGAATACAACACGTCAAAAACAAACGGTAATATATTTAACAAATTCAAACGTCCAAATAGAAACAAAAAAGAATATTCGTGTTTTAATCACTTTTTTCGATATTATACATATTTTTGGGGTACATTATTTTTCTCTGGGTTTACTTGTGTGCGATCTTTGCGGGAGTTTTACATTTGACCTGGGACGGTTTTATATTATTTACCAAGTATGGAAGAGTGCAGTAGTGTAGTTGTTTCATTGTCGTGCCTTTTTAGTGTCAGGACCCTCCTTAACAACCTTGGGTGCCTTTGTTATTCAGGCTCCAAGTAAACTAGTACCTTAAAATTCAATGAGGTACAATTAACTTAGAGTTGTCCCTTTATAATCTGACTACTCCCTTTGAAGCTTATCTAAAACATCTTCGTTAAAATAAAAATCGCCTAATTATACATAGTTTATAATACTTCAAAAAATGTTTTTATATTAATGAATAAAAATGTATATATGTGTAGGTAAATAATTATCTCTTCATCTTATGTAAATTATAAAATTTAAATGAACGTCAGAATATTAAGAAAAAGTTAACATAAAATTGATTATATGATAATGTGAATACCTTTTATAGAAACAACATAATTTAAACTAACATTGTAATGAAGAGAGAACAACTGAGTTACAGATATATTATATTAATTACAAATGGAAATAGTCAACATTAAGAAATAAAGTTTTTTTTCATGTAATTTGTATGTGTAGTATAAATTAGGGTTGAGTGGAATAAGGGCTGATAGTGTAATACGCAACTTTTCCTTAAAATTCCCAATGTAAATCAACTCAATATTCTCTATCAAACTGTATAAAAAACTTGGATATTATTGTTCAGTATTATATTATCGGCCTATGCCTTATATAATATAATATTTTCCTCGATTAAAAATCCATTAATAAACCTAATGATCTTTGTACTTTTTTAATCTCATTTTTTAAACATTATTATTATTTTGTTTGTATAATGATAACTTGGCTATGAAAAAAAATATTCAAATTGTGAAAAACCAGTATTTTTGAATTTTATTTTCAATTTATTGTTAAAACTTTTTATACTACCAATGTACATATTTATTATGTATTGATATATTTTAACACTAGAATATTTGCACGTTTATTTTATGTTTATAAAACATTCGTGTGAGAGTAAAAAATCTTATTAAAAAGTAATATCAATAAAGTAAACTATAATAATCGATAGTAAATCAAGTAGTCAGTGGGGATTTTGGGGTTCTTTTCTTATTGAATTGAAAAGCAGTGATCGCGGGAATAGGTCGTTGTCAGTGATCAAAAGATACCTTCTTTTCTTTCATTCTCTTTACAAGTCCACTTTTATGCTTGTAGTCAACGCTTCTCGACATCAAAGCCACATGAACTGCACCTACCTTTAAAAAGATTTCAATTAAAATGGTTGAAAAGCTCGCTGTCGATAGCATCACTGCAAACAACCACGTCCGTTCAAAAGTTCAAAATAAAAATAAGGTGGCATTCGGAATTCAAATCCAACTCTATTAAAAGCGTTACTGAATAATACATATTATTTGTAAAATATGTAATTTGAATGATTGGTCATGATTTTGAATCTCTATATAACCCTTAATATAGTATATCACTATTTGTCTTCTATATTTTTAACATATTATAATTGGTGATTATTAACATATTTCAATTTTTCACAGTCCATATTGGTTAAACCAACCCATAGATGTAATATTTATATACAGGTTGGACTTGAACTAACTAGCATAGTTTAGAGGGTGGTTGCGTTTCGAAAAATGAAGTGCAAAAAATAATACGAAATATTAAAAAATGTTTTAATTGAAACTAAAAAAATAATTGCATAATTCCTAAAATATTTAACAGACACGATACAAACGCGTCAGATACTATTGCGTATTTTAGAGAAAAATCTGATTTCAAACTCAATGCCAAAAGCACGAAATATTAATTATTTTTTTTAATAATAATAAAAAATAATTCTTTCTCACATAGTTTTGAGAAATCCTTCCAACCTCTAAAATATTCTCAGTTAGTTCAAGTCCACCATGTATAAACAAACACTCTCCGAGATTCAAAAAATCTTGTCATATTTTTGTGTGGTACATGTATATTTACTATTGTAATGCAAGATGCATTAGTATATTACTTTAGGTGTCCCGAGATGTCCCACGGGTTATGAAGCATCTGTTTGTCGTATTTCAGCCTTAGGTTCTTCAGCGTCATCATCCGTTAAAACTGACTGATAAACTAACGACTTTCATGCTTTAATATCGATGATATTTTAGTATTAAATTATTCTGGTGATGTTTCATCCATACTAGAAATCTTTTTTTAATAGTTTAGTAAGTAATGTAAAAGATTTACGAGCCCATCTATTCCTGTTGCAGCTGTGTGAAAGTACTGTGTGGTGATATTTTGATTAAAGCGCTGTCTCTCTCTCATTTCGGGTCGCAACCAGATGGTGCTTAAACTTTTAATATTTCGAAATGGGCCATGCGAATCTTAATCAAAACTTTTCTGGCGCCTAACCGATGCGGTTTGTAAGAAACCTCAAGACTAGTTTCTGACGGGCGCAACTTCAGCTCATCAGCCGAACACATAGGAGAAGAGTGCTGCATTTTTAATTACTTGAAAAACAGATAAGCTGTTTAAATAAAGTCGGCCAACATCTGCGAGTTTCGTTTCCTCTACATTACGCAAAAGTAAAGGGATTAATTCACATGACTTGTCCCCGGCGATGCGATGCTGCTACAGTGACGGAACGAACAAACCAATGGCGTAAACTTTTAATTAAACTGAATTAGTACAAACGCGAATGATTCGATTGGATATTATGACTTCAAGAGTCGAGAACGCCGACCATTATTATTATTTCGGCTCGTTTTGAATTATAAGCATTCTTTAGAAATGGCCTGTGCCGTGGAACAACCATCGAATTAAAAACTTCTATTGGAATGTGCTTGACGAAGACTCTTAGAAAATTATTAAAATTTACGAAGAATGAACGTATTTCGTCTTTAACGCTTGAGATATTGTGTAAGCACAATATAAAATGAATTACATCAAAAGATTTACATTTTTAAGCGCCTATTTTATAATGCGCGATTATTATTCGAAACTACGACCAATGTGGACAATTTTTTTTTATTTTATATACCCCTCATGGTCTTTTTTAGAAGGTTTTTACTAGTTAAAAGGACACTGACTGAGCGGCTCTGCCTTACTTATAATCCAGGAAATCAGAGTAAGCCTGGATTAAGGCGATCGATCGGAATTTTTTAAATATTATTACCAATCTCCCAGGCGTAATAATCAATTGAATCAATTAAAATGTTTTTCACTTGAGCCGGATTTAAACCCATGACATTATATACTTACTATCTTTATTCCAACAAAGACATCAGAAGTATTCATATAATCTCAATCGATCAACTCGATCCCAGCTTATTATGATTTCCTGAATAATTGAATCAATACTAAGTCAAATAGAGCCAGCCACCTTTAAGTAACTACTGTATGTACATATATACCAAACTGTAATTGTTTAGAAAACCGCCAACACATAAATTAAAATAAATCCAGATCACACCAAGTAAAAATATAATTTATATATTTATTGTCACTGTGCTTCATTCCTTCAGTAATAATAGGTGAATTTAATATTATAGTTACCGCATTTAAATATTAATAAAACCCAAATTTACGGTAAAATATATTAACTTTAATAATAACCTTTCCAGTTATAAGCGCTAGCTCTAAGTTAATATGACTAATTACATAACTGTGGATCTCGACGTAACTAATAGGGCATTTGACAAACTCATGTATACCTTCAACGATAATGAGCAGATCTCGCGAAACTATAATAACTTATCCCTAAGATAGCAGGACCAATTCAAACACAGTCAATCTAATAGCTAAGTACCAAATTTCAGTAAAGTTATAAATATAATAATTGGAAGTGTTTGATTTGTGGGACTATTTACAATGTTTGGCGGTTACACACTTAACTCTGCGGTCGCACAAAGCGAGTTAACAAGGAAATGAGGCTCTCGAGGTAAAGTACACCCTGGATAGAATTGCTCTGGTGCATTCTTGATACATCACTTTGATTGTCGACATTCGTCCTGCCACTACAACTATTACTAGTACTAGTTTCTTGCTTCTTCTCAAAGACGTAACTACTTAATTACGGTCTCATATAATTCTCCGTTTGCATCGCTTTCAAACATACCTCTTCTGCCACTCCACCATAGGTGGATTACTTGAAAAGTACTAAAAAATTGTCCCTGTACCTATTTCTCTACAAACACAGCCGTAATATTATTCACGTATAATCCCAAACGATCATTTATTATAAAAATGAGCTTGGTGTTATGACTCGATTATATACAATACCAATTTTTCAAGAAGGACTTGATTTTAAGAAGGTTTGAAAGAAATTTACATTATCTTATGCTGACGTGTAATATAGGCTTATTCTTAATTTACCGCTGATTGGGGATATTGAGGTAAAATACTTAACATAAAAATCAATGATCTTTTGTATCGCATACATTTTTCACCGGTTGTAATTTAATCATCCGCAGGATAGAAATCAAATACTTTGTGGATGTCGGATTAGGTTTTTTAATTTTGAATTGAATAGGAACTAGTAGCAAAAATGCTGAAGGGAAAAACCAATCGTACGAATTCGATCTCTTTCATCGTGTCAACAGTAAATTCATTTATCCGTCAATGGTATTCATTCATTTGGAAGAGATTCCCAACAGACGACGAAAGCCTGTGCCATTTGCCTGAAGCAGTGCATTTTTAATTAAAATATTTAAGCATGGCAGTGGGAATATTTAAAGACTGTTTGAATTGGGGATCAGTGCGGCCGGTAGAAATATTATATTTTATGGCGACGGATTTTTAGCTGAAAGTTTCATTTTCAAAGATTTAATTTACAGGCAGCCATCACTTTACTGACGACTACGGCATGTTTTATTGATACCGTTGAACTTTGGTGTTAATCAATAAATATTTAATTATATTTTGAAACAAAAGGCATTTGTGAGTCTAAATAAATAAGTCTGCACTCTCAAATTTCAATATAAACATTCTCTACGGTCTGGAAACATTTTAATAATGGAGATTGCACTTCGTAGATATACTATAATAATCCCTTATTTTATTCAGACTAAGTATTCATTCAAACTTGAAATGTAAGCCCAAAACAGCTTTGTATCAACCAACCTTCGTATTTACAAAAATGTTTTAATGATATTAAATTTCTTATAAGGAACATAGATAATGGCATTATATTCTCAATTTATTTGTTATATTTTTTTCTATACTGTAGGTCAACAGTACATAAATAGAGCATGCAGCAGTTTGCGGAACTATTTTCAAATACCATACAAGTTTGTGTTTGAAACCGATAGTTTTAGGAAATAAAAAAATCACGTTTTCTTACTAGTTGATTCATTTTATTTTGAACAATTCAATTGTTGTCAGGAAGTTGTTTACAACACAAGGGTTACAAAGTTATACTGCATTTCCTCCACCACCTAGCGTTACGTGATACAATTTTTATTTTTACCTCTAAATGTATTTTTGTAATTCTAACCTCTTAACACGCATAATACTGTAGAAATTACACGCTTTTGACACATTTATGACATTTAACGACGAACAACCTAGCATTCAATCAAGAATTAATTCACATGGCATTTCCAGGTCAAGGAAACTCAATGTATGTATGTTATGCTTTACCAGCATGTAACAAGTAAATTAAGCTTTGTTTAATAAATATATACATCGAGTTATTTTTATTCCACATATAATTTATGTAATTAAATAGAATTATGATTTCATTGATTAAATTATATTTTTTTGTGAATTTAAGTCGGCAAAGAAAATAGTTTATTTTAAACAATACTGTTCCAGTTTGGTTTAGAACGTTTTTGGAAAAAATACTCCGAATTTATATGTTGTTGAATAATGAACGGCATTTTTTGTGTCCATTAAACACATTCCAAATAGATTATTGAATCCACTTTAACCATCCGAAAGGACCCAGCAGGGAGCTCATATGAATATCAGATAAAAGCCTTACGGTCAAACGTTATCGAATAAGAGCACTTTATTGAATTGACGTAACGTAAGCTTTTCTCCGTGTATCAATATGTTAAAGGTCTCTTCGATGGTAAAAACCGTTTTTTATAGCTCCATATATACAGAATTTGTATAAATATTTTCGTTTATGAATTTCGAACAAAGTAGACAGATGAAAAATTTTGACTCTAGCGGCATTGACAGCGCACTAAAGTTGGCCAAAGCAAATCTCCAAAGCGACAAGCAACCCTTTCAGATTTAATCTTTCGGGGCAGGGATTAAGGCTCTATGTCCACTTTTAAGCCGAGCAACGGTAAATTACTTTAACAGTTACGGATAGAATTTCCAATTAAAAAATACTTTCTCATAATCCCAAACTATGTTTATCTAAGATGTAATCATTTAAATCAATGCATTATTATTAAAAATTTATCTGAAAAAAATGTATTTGAGTTTTTGGCGTAAATTTAAAATACCACGTGACTGGAATAAACCCAAAATATACACCTCCAAGAATATTTCGTGCATAAATAAGTAAACGGTCGAAACAAGGAGGGAAAATTTCAAATCTGCTACGAAGTTCCCATCCGTCTTTTCAAAGATTTTTCCGATTCAAATATCCGAACAAGCTTTGTGCTTATTTCCATATCATTCTGAGAGACCTAAAGTCCACATTATGTACATGTTGATATATCTACACATATGCCAGGCGCGTCTTTTGCCTATCGAATAAGAGTAATACAAAAAAGTTTTTCCATCCAACAAAAGACATTTTGGAATGTTATCTTACATATTTACTGGGTGCGGGAACTAAAGCACATAGTATTCCCTTGTATCACTTCTCCATTTATTACAAAATACCACAGCTTCGATGCTAAAGCTAACTTCAAAACACGCATTAGTTATGAAGAAAAATATCTCAAAATAACTATGATGTGTGTTTTATTTTTAAAAACTTTCATTCGCTTCATCCGAGACTAAGGCCAATTTCGAGGGGTGATATTATTTCACACTATAAAAAACAACGAGCTTCTTTCTTTGCTAGCGTACGTATCTTCACTTCATGAAATATTTGTCTAATGGACTGCTTTGAAAAATGAAAGTATTTCGTTACAGAATAACGACTAGTTTCTCAGAACTCTAAGACTAAAGAGTTACTTGGCTTATCTGACATTGTAAATTAATACCTCCATCAACTTATAATTCTACACGTGAGCCGGGCTGATAATAAAGGCACGTCATTCTCTTTAAGTTATTTTATATGCTTTTAGCTTTGTGTTGTGACGATAAACATTAAACTCAAGTTTCACACGCGTATTAAATTATAACTTTAACTAAGTCTCGCAGATAGCTTTTATTATTTTCTCTGTGAGCAAACAAATTCAATAAACATTTTGTTATTGAACCTCTCGGAGATGACATACGTTCTGAAATGATCGATAAACCAGTCACGTAATAAAATCGTAAAAGTAGACTATGCCAAATAAAATATACGAACGGACAATATGCGGACTTATTGTAACAATGATGATATTGGACGTCTCAGTTTAACAAAGTTTCAGTGTAAAAAGTTGTGCGACTAGCGACGCCATATTGTACGGTATCTTGTGGTGTTTAAAAGTATTAAATTAAATTTCCCGCAATACTCGGATTAAAGTTTTAATTAATAATTATGGTAAAAATGTAATTATGTATATTTTGTTTGATATTCAGTGTATTGAGTGGCTACTAACTGACAGGTAATCAGGTAACTTGTAAGACTAGAGCTTGCACTTCTATGACCTGATAACCGATAGGCCTTTTCGTGCATCTCATGTTTAGATCGAGGCCTCCTTATGAACTTTATAACTTTCAATTTCCTGCAACTTAATCATCGCATCACGCGATACAAAACATACTAATGATTCGTGATGTAGCCCGAAAACCCTTATAACTACATATGTTTGTTTAACGTGTGCGTAACTGCGAAACTTTGCTACGACCGACCCGACCGCTCGTTCGTAGTGCTACGCCTAACGAGAGATAAATTATAAGACCGATAACTAACAAAACTGGAATAATGCCGCGTATATGAACAAAAAAACAAACCGTTTGCTGCACAGTTTGAAAACCTTATCAAAGCGATACATATTTGGGAATACACCAATAAATTTCCATGCCTCCCATCTGCCTTACCTTTTCATATCCTTTTTGTGTTTACGATACTATTATATTCGCCAAGTGTTAGAGCATCATTATACAAACAGTAATTCTATCATTACTACCACAGTTATGTATACTGTTTATTGAATAAAATGTCTAAAACAATGGGTATAATAATTATTTCATCAAAAAATGACAACATATTGAAATGCTGTCAAGCAGAAGCGTGATCAATCATAATTGGCAAAAGTTTGAACATCACTGATCGATGAGTGCTTCAGCATTATTATTAGCTTCCTTGTATCAGAAGGCCTCGATCTGGGCCCACTGAAAACTTGATATATAATAAGACCTAGCCACACTTTTGTGGGACTTCAACACGAACAGTCTGGTTAACGAGCCTAAAGTCATGCTAACCTCACCAATACAATAAAAATATGTGTACCTCACAACTAGAATTTTAATGAAACATGTATATGTTATAGAAAAATACATTGGTATGTAATGCGTCTGCAATTGCAATAGAGTTAGTTCTACGAGAAGCTGTAGAATATAATACACTCTACCATGAATGGTTGGAATATTAAATTTCAGGGCATAGTGGATTTTGCCTATTATTATGAATACAAGCAAACGGCTTAAAATGCGGGAGAAAGTAGATCGCAGGCGTCGAAGTAATATTTTTTTACATTCCCTCTGTGAGACTTAATAATGTAATTTTTGCACGTATCTGTCGAGTTAGAAGTCAGATCGAAAAAGCAATGAAGCAATTTATCATAGTGAAAGCCTACAATCAACACACATTAATATTTCCGTAGACCGCTGGGGAAAAAACCAACAACGAGCTGTTCTTATCAACAAACTGCCATACCCAAATCTCCGGTTGATAATACTCACACTGTTTCCGCGTTATCCTACAATCGCTTTTGTGCTTTTTTTAGGATTTACAAAGAGTGATAATTTATTTTTACTTATTTACTTTTAAATAAATATAATATTGTGTTAAACATCGGTTCTTAATCATCGATTTATTACCTCTGTGAATCTGTATAATTCATAAACATGGTGTTGTATATTTATATGTATCTTTGATTTGTAATTTGATTCTTCATATTCATGTTTCGTTGTTAACCATGTATATATATATATAATAAAAACTTGCTTTATTACGTTCAACAAAAATAAACAGAGCATACGATTATTAAAAATCAGGGAGAGCTTTTTCCGGTCTCTTTGCAAATGATCTTCCTACTTATTAACTTAATCCGGTATTACAAATTCCAATTTTAATTCCATAAATACGTTATATGCCTCGCAGAATTTTATTGCTTTCGCATAATAAACAGACTGAAAAGCTTCCGCCCGCGGACGGATTGTTGTAACGTATTATTACATTTTTAGAAATATTAAATATTCTGGTTTTTGTTTCTGTTTGCGACGTTCAGTAAACAACATGTTCAATTTGTAACGTACGTGAATTACCATTTCAGGTTGAAATACAAACTGTATTTAATCAATTTTTCGCGCAACGTTGTAACATGTGTCCGAAGCAGAACTACACAGACCCACACTCTGTACGCATTGACAGGTGAAAGTGAAATACTGTTCGGCTTCCTCTGCTAATCAGTTCGTCGAACACTTTTCGTGTAGTGTGGTGAATATGTGAAGTTCATATGACTGAGTTCAAAAAGTGTACGACAAGGGGGATACACGTAATTGACATTCCCCCATGCGCTGTTATGTGTTAGTATGAGAATGTTAAGTTGTTGTAAGGCAGTATATTGTTGAAGGTGACGGTACAAACGATCGGAGCGAACGTTCGTCGCGCGCGTCAATCATGGCTATGGTATTGTCACAAAAAACAAAAATGGTGTGTTGTGCTTTGTTGACCTTTATGGTGTTGGGAAGTATGCTGGTGACAGGATCTGCAATGGGTTGGTTTAGCACTGGAGGCTCAAGGGAAACGGGAGAACTCGCCGCAAAACTTAGCCAGAGACGGCACTACGGGAACCAGGTGAATATATGTATTTTATTTCATTTATTACCATTACTTTTCAGATCATAAAAAAATGCTCGTAACAGCAATTACATTTTTTCTATATTTCATATTAATATGGATAGTAATATTATGCCGAAATAAAGGTGATTGCAACTAATAGGTGAGCCAAATTGTGAGATCAGTAAGATAATTAATTATTCTCCTATTAAAATATTTTCAATTGTTAAAAGTCACCAGCAGACCAGAGGAATAGCTCAAAAGATATGATGCGTCGTTACAAATACTGTGGTCATGGGTTCAAATCCCGTCAATTTTTTAAAAATTTATTTGATCGATTATTGCGAATGAGAGATCGGAATATTATTTTTAAAATCCCGACGGATCGTATTGTCTCAGACTTTCCTGGATTGTAAGGTTAATACTGACGCGATCATTCGGGCAAAGCCGCTCTGTCGGTGACCTGTGTAACTAGTAATAATAAAGATCACCGACAGACAATTAAAACATTGTTCTATTGAATCACACAAGCTAATAAAATAAAGAGACCAAGAATGAAAAGACGATATCGAGCTTCGGCAAACTTGATGTGTAAACGCGGATATGTTTGTTCAGCTTTGTATCCCATGGGGATAAAAACATAAATAAGAAAGTGCTTATTGAATCTGCTGCAATAGTAATAATATCCTATTATTGCGAACACGATTTTGCTTTTCGATGAATACTAGGTACATATTAAGTTATTCGCTATTTCCATTACAAAAAAAGACAACTTTGTGTGATGTCCAGTGAGACCGAATATTTAAACAATCCACTTTCACTTGTCGAAACTTTTCGGTTAAAGTTTCTCTCCCTCTTCATAGTTACTTTTATTTTATTTTATCCCATAGATGCCTAATATGGTTTAAACAGAGAGACGTCAAAGATAAAACTACTTTAGTAAAACGTTCCAAAATACATTAAAAAGACTCCCGAATGTACAAGCGAGGAATTTACTGACCGCAAACTATGAAAGACGTACTTGACAAAATAAGTAGGTATAAAAATGTCAACACAAACTTATAAATAAAACTGGACTACCAACTCTCAAGATAATTTTCCTTGAGAGTTGGTACTTGGAACTTTTTAACTAAGATATCTCTACTCAATAAATGAAACAAAAAAATATAGTTACGCCTTTTACCTAACATAAATAATATTATGCAATCAAAATAATAATAATAAAACTTACCATAATTAATAAATCAAATGAAAGAGTGAGTTAAACTTGAAATAATGTTTAACGATAGTCGAAAAAATTAACTTTAAAGGAAGGGTAATGCATTTCCCCGATTCCAAGCATGCAAACTTCAGAGGTCATTTCTTCGTACGTTGACACACTCAATTGATCAGCATAAAAAGTGGAACAAAACCATGATATTCCTCTTCATGATTACTTCGTTTATCACCCTTATCGATATAAGGGATGTCCGATACAGCTTATTGCGAGAAGAGTGTTTAACCAGGAACCTGATATTTAATTGAGTTTGTATTTCATCAATTTCAAATTCACAATACATAAAAGTGTATTTAAAAGCAAACCCAATTAATCAGGTCTTGGTATGGTACACATCAGCTATTGTTTGTAGAGAACAATACGATCAGCAAGCATGCTGAACAACATTATGTATGTATACCATATATGTATATATATTCCATTTATACATCTATAAACAAACCTGTACTTACGTCCATTTGAGATCAATAGATTAAAGATATATGTAGAATCGGGTTATATTACAAATAATGATTGTGGTATATAAGAAGAAATTTTAGTAGAATATCTTAAACTCTCCTCAATTTTCGTGTATTTGTTCTATGTCAACGAGCTTATATACATTTATTATATATAGAGATGCCTATAATATAATCAATACCATAGCAGGCGCAGAAGAGGCCAGGCATAGGCACAAAAGAGTTTCGTGTATTAGCCGCTTGGGGCGCTGCTTCTACCGCCTCACTTATTAAAATTATATTGCATCGCTATCTGTCACTTTACGTGGATTTCCACTTCTAACAAAAATTTTTTTTTTTTCTTCATTATATTTGCTTGCGTCGAAAAGTGTTGCAGGCATCTGAATGTGTTCAGTGCTCGCGTATGTGTGAGTGTATGTATATGTACAGGGCTTAGAATAATATGCACATGTATTCGTGACCGGGTATGTTCGAAAGTATGACGGAATATTGCATGGCGCTTCTATAGATAAAAGTATATATATATATATATATATATATATATATATATATATATACTAGTATATATATATCATTGGCCTATAAAGATTAGGGTAAATGCATATCGTAAATTCGTCTTATTATTATTATTACTTATAATTTGATTACTTTCATAAAAATCGTGATTACATTATCATTACAGGTTTCCAAATTTATTCGTTGTGACCAGCTCATTTTTATAGAATATTTAAAGGATAGTTTGAGCAACAAGGATGTCATATATCGAGTTTATATCATAAACCAATTTGTTGTATGTTTAGGAATGTGACATCGGTCTTGTAGAAGACAAGCATCGTATTCGGATTTCGTGTTGGTATTGCACTCCACATTGCGATTAAATCATTTGTATACCATGACCACTATACAACACCATTGTATTTTATAGTTACTGCAATTATAAAAAAATAACTTTGGAATAGAAATATGCATACTTTCGTCGCGAATATGAAAACGGATGTAAAAATGTTGGTTCTACTTACAGTTATAATATGAAATAGGAAATTTTTAACGGTATAAGTGTGTGTTTTATGACACCGTGTAGAATAATATGAATAGATTGAATGTATCTAAAAGATCTCCTTCACGACTGCTAAAAAGTTAGTAATTTATATTTCGCTTAATAACTACGCCTTAACACTATAAATAAAATAGAAAAACGGTTTAAACTCTAATTACGAATCAAAAATTAATTACATATCAATATATTTTGGGTTCTTCGGTATCGGTAATTTTTATTTCAGATAAATGTGCACACATTTGATTTATTATTGTGTAGCTATTTTTTATATTAGTTTTGCGAGAACTCATGTCTTAAAATAACACTATTATTATTGTTTAAAGTCTCAAATATTATAAAAACAATACGCATTCAATGTCGATTGTAGTACAAAGCATTCATATAATTTGTATACTATCGTGAAATAAATTATAACATGAATTATATTTTTATTGAATGATTGCACAATAAAAATATCATTAATTTGTTTCAGATACATAATTCGATTATTCATATTCATGAAATTTATAAAGAATAAAATTTTTACCCAACGTAGCTTTGCTGCGAGCGAAGTTGAAAGTTGTCGTCGGCGACAATTATGCTAATTTTTCGTCGAAAAGGAAGCTACTCAATTTTTTTTGCTGATTTGGTAGGTTTTGTGAAAATGTCTTTTCGTGAAAATTCACGTGTACGTTTGACGGTGAGAAAAGGCGCATCTTATTCGGACGGTATGGCGCACTTCTCCCCCGGGAACATCACCTACATTTTCACCACGTCTCATTATCATCCATTGTCATATTTTATATAATATTATGTAGAGAAAATTTCCCTGAAGAAAGTCTTGGTTATTGCATATGCTGTGTATTATATATAGGTTAAGTACTAACCTAAATTAATTCGCATCTCTACTCTCGATCACATATAATCATTTGTTAGCAATTGATCATTTCAAAATGTGTAATGTAAAGATATCTTTAGAAATAGAATAGAAATTTATAAGCAATTTATTTATTTAACAATTTACTCAATTTTTTCACTAATTTTTTTTTTTTTTTTTTTTTTTGATTTATATTTTTGAGTACCCTGTCTAAAGACATCTTACTCGTCGTCTGTTGTCACATTGTCTTGAGGGTTGGTTGTCCAGTGACGACTCAATCCCGGCGTTGTGTTTAGGTTATAAGTGTTCAAGTGTTCATACTTGTTTTATCAAGTAAACACCATTGTCAGTCCTTGAATCTTGCTGGCAAGTCAAGTTGTCTGTATTTTTGTAGACGTCTTGCGTAGTCTACGGTCAATAAGTCCCTCGCTAGTACGTTCGGGTGACTTTTTAATCTACTTTGGTACGTTTCGCTGAATTTTTTCAATTCTTCGCGTACTGTCATTGTTTTAGAGTCCTGTAATAGGACCCAGTTGGGTACATACCATGGAGCATTTAAAATTGCTCTCAGGGTCTTGTTTTGTAACCTGTCGATACTGCTGATATGAGTATCCTTAGCTGTCCCCCACAGTTGGCATCCATATGTCCAAATGGGTTTGATTATTGCTTTATACAGCAATAGCTTGTTTGTAAGTGTGAGTTGGGAATGTCTGCCAATCAACCAGTACATTTGTCTTTTTTTATGTTCCATTTGAAGTCTCTTTGTCTTAATGTGTTTTGCCATGTTAGGCTTCTGTCAAGGTGTATACCGAGGTATTTAGCCGAGTCTTCTTGTGGAATATTTTTCCTACCAATTTTCACTGGTGGACATGTCTGTTTTTTGTTTGTGAATGTCACGTGTGTCGATTTGGTTTGATTTACTTTAATTCTCCATACTTCAAGCCATTGCTGTATTGCGTCAAGGTGTTTCTGGAGGAATTGTGAGGCAGCTGTTGGATCTTTGTCCGAAGCGAGTATGACGGTATCGTCAGCGTATGTAGCCAGTGTTGTGTTGTCGGTTTTTGGGAGATCGTTTGTATATATTAGATACAGTACAGGACCTAGTACACTCCCTTGCGGTACTCCAGATCTTATGGTATTAAGATTTGAAGTTTCGTTGTCATATTTAACAAAAAACTGTCTATCGGTCAAGTACGATTTGATAATATCATACATGTTTTTGGGCAGTTTTCCTTTGATTTTATAAAGCAGGCCTGGGTGCCAGACTTTGTCAAAAGCTTGACTGATATCTAAGAATGCTGCTGAACAGTAGTTTTTTTCTTGTATGGAGCGATCTATGATCGTCACAACTCGATGAACTTGTTCAATTGTCGAGTGCGCTTCTCTGAAACCGAATTGATGATCAGGGATCATGTGTTCTTGAAAAAGTATTGGTTTCATGTTGCGCAGTAGAATTTTTTCAAATATTTTGGAAAATATTGGCAGGAGGCTTATCGGTCGATATGAAGTGACTTCTTCGGGTGGTTTACCTGGTTTAGGTAGCATAATAATTTCTGCTATTTTCCACTGTCCAGGGAAGCTACCCATTCTAAGTATCGCGTTAAATATTATGGTTAGAAATCTTAATCCGATATCTGGCAATTCTTTGATTATCTTCCCGGTAATCATGTCATGTCCTGGCGCTTTTTTTGCGCGTACTTCATATTTTATAACATGCTTGACGCATTGAAGTCCAATTTTGAAATAATAGTTTTCTTTATGTTCCGTACTATCTAATAAATTTTGAATGTGACTTTCTTCTTCAGGGGAACACATCCTTTCCGCTGGTGTAAATACTTCCTTGAGATGTTTCGCAAACTCGTTTGATTTCTCTCTGGTAGTTTTTGCCCATTTATCGTCAGCCGTTTTGATGGGCGGTATGGATATTTGGGGCCGTTTTAGTTTTTTTGTAGCTTTCCATAGAGAATAATCTGTAGCGTCGGTTGCTGTGAGACCTTCCAGATAGGATTGAATCCCTTTATTTTTCCATTCACATAGGATATTTTTAATATCTCTTTATTGCTTCGTTCAGTTTTCTCTTGAGTTCCTTGCTTCGAGTATTTTGCCATTCTTTACGAATGCGTCTTTTTTCATGTATTTTTTCCTGAATCCAGCGGGAAAATCATCTGTTGAGTGTGGTTTTTTTGACATATTGGGCGTGGCTTTTTTCATTGCGGAATGAATTTGATTTTGAAAGTGAATAACTGCGGTGTTAAGTTGGTCTTCTGTTTTCAATGGTATATCACATTTCAAATTTTCATTTAAGATATGTCTAAAATATTCCCAATCTGTGTGATGGTTACCGAGTGTAAATTTACTGGGTTTGATAATTGGTTGTAGCAAGCTGTATTTAATAATAACAGGTGAGTGATCTGATGACAGATCGAGGCAAGATTCTGCGCTCAGTCTTTCGATTGGAATTCCTTTCACTACGCAGAAGTCTATGAGGTCCGGTGTTTTTCTTCTATCTGTAGGCCAATATGTTGGTTCACCAGTCGATAGATGAGTCAACTTGTTGTTTGCCATACTTTTATACAGTTCTCTCCCCCTGGGTGTGGCCAGTCTAGACCCCCATTGTTGGTGTTTGGCATTGAAGTCCCCACCTGCGATGAATTTATCCGCTTCAAGTGTTCTGAAGTAATCGTCAAAATGTTCTCGTTTAATCGAGTGTTTGGGTGGGCAGTAAATAGCCGATATATATACATAATTATTTGTATCTCCGACAGCAATTGTGGTTGCTTGGAGAAAGTCTCGATCATATTTTTCAGTGAGATGATGTTTCACAGTGTTTTTAATTATCACCGCTGTTCCGCCATGCGCAGTTCCATCGGGGTGATTCGTCGTATATATAGTATACATGGGAATTTTTATGTAGCTTTTTTCGGTAAAGTGTGTTTCCGATATAAGCATTATGTCAATGTTTTTTTCTTTTAAAAATAATTTTATTTCTTGGCTATGTTGTCCAAGACCGTTGGCGTTCCAAAGACATATTTTTAATAATGGAATCATTTTTATTTAGGACAAGAGCTGCCATGATCTGTGTCATGTTGTCCATGGTTTTCATGACAAGTTCAATGAGTTTGTCCATTTTAATTATTAAATTATTTATAATATTGTCTTGTGGTTTTTCGGGAGTTGGCTCGATATTTTTGGTGGCTTGAGCATACGACTTTGGCATGTCATTGGTTTTGAAAGTTGTAGTGTTAGTCAAGTTGTTTGTCTGTTTTGAAATTATTTTCTTTCTTAATACGGGGAATTGGCTTGTTTGTACCTTTTTGCGTGTTTCGCAACCTTTATAATTTGCCGGGTGATTCCCGTTGCAGTTGACACACTTCACATTGTTGTCTCTTGTTGTTCTGTTGCAATCAGTTGTTGCGTGCTCACCTGCGCACTTTACGCAACGCGGAGTCCTGTTGCAATATTTCGCGGTGTGTCCGTATCTTTGACACTTTTTACATTGTATGACCTCTTTTTGAGGTCTTGGTGGCTCGATTACGACTTTACACCTAAGTATGGTGTCAATTTTGAAAATTTCTTTGTTATTCTCTTTTTGTCTCAATTCGCAAAGAAACATAGGCAGTGGGTTTTTGTTTGTTTTTTGCAACATGTTTGTTATTCTGATAACATCATGGCCGTGACTTGCGAGCTCTTCGCTTATTTCGGCGATATCTGCCGTGTGGTGAAGGTTTTTTATTATAGCCTTATATGATCGGCTTTCTTTCGTCTGATACGAATGAAACTCGGTATCTCTATTTTTTAAACCTGTGATTACAGGTATATATTTTCAGACTTAGTGATCTGTATTTTTACTTGGGTTTTACCCAGCTGTTTAATGTAGTATGCTCCTTGAGCTACTTGCTCTAAGAAGTCTGTCAGTGGTTTTATATTCTCTACTGCGTGCACAAATATAGGTGGTGGCTTTGGCGTATTTTTGCCAATCGCCTGCTCCTCTTGTTTGTCTTCTAATTGTTGAAAGCGATTTGCTGTTGGCACAGCAAGCCAGTTCTTATTTGGGCATGCCTGTTTGGCTTTACTGGCATTCTCCGGACTGGATATTCTCTTTGTTTTTGTCGGGGCTTTGATCCAAGAATCTAGCGTATTTTTAGTCGATGCGGCAACAGGACATTGATGATCCAGTTCCATTGTCTTGTATATAGTGTGGAGAAATTACAGTGTAATATAAGTGAACAGTATGATACCGGACAGGAGAAATCGGAGCAAGACCGGTTTGGTGGTTGTGTCACTTGTGCACTCGTCACTTTCGAACTTGCGACACCATGCGGGAGCACTTTACTATACGTCTTTACTCAACGGTGGTATACACGCAACGTTTTCACTAATTTAATATACAATATTTCAATAATTTAATTATGCACATAAAATAATACTTATTCACTCACTACTCCCAGAAAAAACTCCGACCAACAAATTGCTGCTCTAAACATATGTTAATTTTACAGGATTGTCAATCAAAAATAGTTTAGTCTTATACTTAAATAATAAAACTACAGTTAAAAAGATGTTAGATGTTGGCTATATGAGAGGTTTTGTATATTTATAGTAAAAATGTGATGCTTAGGCAAAATTAAGCCTAAATGAACTGAATCTGATGAATGATTGATAGTGAAAATTTTCAAATAAATGATATATGTTTACGGACGTAGAGAAGCGATCATCGATGCCATTAACTTCCTTGAACTCATAAAAATGTCAATCGGAATTATTTCCATCACGGGATATCTCTAAGCTATGAGTTAGATATTTAGTCTTTATTGGACTCGAGAAGGGTGGCAGGAAAAGGGGCTATCCATTAATAAGACAGCCGCTTTAAAAGCGCACAATGGGAAGGTTTGTCGGATTTATTAACTCCGTTTTGGGGGTGGTTTCTGAGTGAGTAGTATTCTGGAACACCCTAACTCACCACACCCACAACCCCCTATTAAAACCCACAATTATTCCTTTTTTAATGCACACAATGCGCGCTTTATGCTTTTTTGGAATATTTATGGCCCTTACCATTGATTCTCCTCATACATGACTTTTCAGTACCCGCCCAGCAGAACCTTATTTTGTCACCAAAATGGTGACTATAAAAAATAAACAGAATTTCAAGTGTCTGAAATACAAAAATATTAAATTTCAAACAAATGTAATTTTTTAGTTAATTTTTTTTTAATTATAGAATACTTACAATACTTAAGAATCCAAGTACAGGATGGTGAAAATCAATGTCACTTACGAGCCTATATAATAAGGATTATAGAAAACCCTTTTTTATCAAAATGTATCTGGATTATCTTTGATTGATAGACCACCATAAAAATACTGTATTATTTTTATAAAATAATTAAAAATATTACATAATATATGTTAATATTAATTATAGTGTTTCTTTAAAAATTATGTTATATTTAGAATACTTAAACTCTTATTTAACCGTAGATAAATTCAGTGAATCGAGTGTCCCCAAAATATTTAAAGAGTAACACCTCTATAATAAAACTCAATTATTTCTCAATTTATACGGAATTCGATGTCAAACAGTCAGCAACAAAAAATCCAACATTAATAAAAAAAGAAAATAATGCTTATTGTATAATTTTTGATGTGCCCATTTACGACTCGTATGGTATAGTTTATTCTGGAATAATTGTAGGACTTAATAACCAATTTTTGACTTTTTAGTCGTGGATGTTTTTAATCTTGTGCTCACTAAAAGGTTTGGAATTCTATTTTTACAAAGTGGTCGAACCACACAAACATTTACAGCTTTAAAGGCCACAGGTTATGCGATGTTTTGCATTTCATTTATTCACTGCAAAGCCTTTTGCTGCAGGCGTAAAACCTTGTTAACGGTACACAGATAGTGAAATAGGAAAGGGATATTTTTTTGTCGCGGTTGACTTGACGGTTGGGTTTAGATATTCTGAACCGAACTGAAAGGTCGGAAATACAGGAGACTAAAGAACAAAGGCGATCATTCGACAACCACTTCCGTGGCAAGCAAATATTTGCCATCTAAGGGGATTTTATCCACCACAAATTTAAGATTAATCGGAACATTTTATCCTCTCAATGCCGATATCTATAAGTAAGTGTTGCTGTACAGAAAATTTTTGCAAGCGGACAAAATTAATTCAATGTAGGTTTTGCGATGGTCAACTTGTTTATTGTGAGTGTGTTGGTCTGAAATTAACGTTGGTCGGTTTAATTCGTAAAGTTGTGGATTCATTAAATAGGTTGTCCTGTTTTATTTGAAGTTGTTAACGCCATGCCAACTGGATTTATTGCATGTTCACTAATGACGCTCTCGAGATGTCGCGCATTCATTTCACAAATTAGTCGTTTGGTCTCTCGGCCTGAAAAACAACCAACCTAAATCTCCAGTCTTTGTAAAAACACTTATAATTTTTTAGCACTAGAAGCACTCTTTGAACATCGACCATAACATACTCTATTGACAGTCTGTACTTAAACATTTGCGCTCTAAATAAATAATATAAATAAATATAACTCTACTTTTACACATCTTTAAATATGTAATATTCTTTGAAGAAGTTTTTACAGACAGAAGAAGACATGAAGACTTTTGAAATTTCCTTACAAAAATTACATAATGAAAATGTTAAATGAATTAATTGACGATAGACTTTATTCCGATATGAAAGTGATTTTACCTAATATATTATTCATATTTATATATAGTATTATTAATGTTCCTAAACCAATACCATAAACGAAATAGACATACAAAAGTATACAAAAAACAGTTAATGCGGATATTAAATAATGAGTTCCCATTGGCAAAATCGTTGGTGATTTGACACTTTATATCAATTGTATTTGAGATATGTTAATATATAATTATAATAATTTGAGATATATATTGTTAATATTAATTATATTAAGAAGTATTTTTTTAATAATTATGTTCGTTAAATTAGAAGTTAATTGAAATATTATTATGAACTTGGTCGATGAAACAAATACATACATGAAAAATTTAATACAGTATAAAAAAATAATATTGAATTCATATTATAAATAAGAAAAAAATAATGAATTGAAATATTTTCGCTTAATTGGCTTACGTCCTCTTTATTGTTAGCAATCCACTGGAAAAATTCAAGATTGGAGGAATTTCTTTAATGACCTAAATTTTATTAATTTATATAAATGGCTATGGAATCTAAAAATTTAATGCAATCCTGATGATAGTATAGTAATTATATATTAGTTATTCAATGTTTTTTTTAATAATAAATGTTTAAAAAGAAATAATACATTGCATAGCTTTGGAAGTTTAAAAAACAAGACAATAACTTGATTTAAGATCGTTTGAACCTATTTTTCATCAATCTCTTACAAATGCAAGCAAAACTTAAAAGTTTCTCTTTTAGAATTTAATATTTTCAAACAATATTAAAAATGTCGTTTTATTTCACATTCGCTCTTTGTTCTCGACTGGCTTTGAAAAATTCCTTTCTTTACTTCCATGACTTCTTTCTACTCCGGCAAAACTTTTCATTTTGACATGGGGTCGGTTAAACGACCAAAGACTTTTTAAATTTATATTATTCAGTGTTTGGTGATTGTGAAAACCGAAATACCTGTCATTAGTAGTGTTTGACCCAGATTCCTTTATTTAAAAAAAACATTCACAGATCTTTAGTAATTGCCATAGGAAATTTTTTTCCGTTTTAAATCGCTTGAGCGGAAAACTGCAATCCAATTCGTCTCAAAGGCGGTAATTTATTTTCCCAGATTTTATCGAAAAAGCTGTTTTACCACGATGGTATCAATTTTTAAGTCTATTAGAAAATAAGCTTTTTAGACATCAATAATATGAAGGCCAAATCTACTCACAAACCATTGAAAGAGCACATAAATAAAGAATAACATAAAATTCATTCAAAAATTAATTAAAGTTGTAATTATGTATATAAATAGTAAAAGGGGTATTTGGACTTTGGTGCATTCTGCAATCACTTGAACCTTAGAAGAGTAAATTGAAAGCCATCTCTGTGTAATTTAGTTTAGTGTAATTATTTTAGTATTTAATTTAGTGATTTTAATGCTTTCTAATGCTAATGAAAAGAGGGAAACTGTAGGGCTCATATACTCCATTTTCTATTAAATGCATCACCTATATACAATTTACTTTGTGATTCAATAAGACATTTTAATAAAAACTTGCGTGGATTTAAAGATATTTTTACAAACAAATAAAAAAGTCTTTTATTGATTATCCCTCCTTTATTCTATAATCAAATATTTTACAGGATGAACGTGCTCTTGCATATTTTGGTTCAATTTTCATTTTTTTGCCACCTTTCCTGATTCGATTCGAATAATATGGCGCCAAATTGAGTGCCATCGTGTAAAAATATCGACATACAAAAATAAATTCTCGTGATTTTGCGATGAATAGACTCATCAGCTGAATAACGGATGTCCATGAGCACAAAAATGTAATATTTAAATTGGAAGAATAATATTATCAAGAATAAAGTATCTATCATTTTGATTCCTAATTGAACAATCATAAATTTCATATATTCAATAATAGAAATTTAAAATACACACGTGCAGCTAAACAAAAGCAGTTGCTTGAATTTATTCATGATAGTTGTATAATAGAAGTAATGCAGCTTTGTTTAGTATTCTATATATGATTTTTTTTTATTTTGATTAATTCCACGTTCTAATTTAACAGATAATCATTTTTCTTATAAAATAAAAAATAGAGCAATTCCCACTGTACCAGTCCCCACGAGAAAAGACACTCTTCGTTGAATAAATGAGTAAAACGAAAATACACACACGCGATATGAAGACTTTGCGTGCTTACAATACAATAATTGTTTTGGAGAGAAATACGTCTTTATTTAATCCAGAGATATACATAAGTATGATTCTATTCTGATTTTTAAAATCATATCCAATTCCGGTTTCAGGAAATGGATATATGTAATATTTGTAGGTATTTCAATCTTTCAGATGAAATACCTTTTGACTACGCGTGTAAAATTTCATGCCGCATTAGATTCACACTACAGCATGGGGAAATTCCTTTATCGATAAACGATTTTGGTAATAAATATATTTCATATATTCCCATTGATATTCAATGAAGGTTTTGATTTAATAAAGAAAAGTTTACAAAATGTTTTAAGGAATGTCACCGATCATACCGAATACTTTATAAAAAAATTAATTACTCCTTATGTGAAGTAAGAAAGAAGCACCTTATCATAAGTAATTATATATAATTTATGAATTACTTCTCTGCAACAATTTAATTTGAGCCATCATCGTATGTGTCTTAAAAAAATCTTACTAAAAAAATATAAGAGGATTTTCTTTCATTTTCAGGATCTAATAATGACCCAGTTAATTTTTGTATGGACCTTTAATTATTATTTCGTACGATATTTTTTTTTCAAACTATGAGTTTTCTCAAATTTAAATTAATTGAGTTTTGAATTTTTTGAAATACATCGACACGTATACACATGGTTAATATGATCGGTATCGAATCTGAATCCTTACAATTACCAGCACGCAATCCCGATTGACTTACCTTGCAAAGCTGAAATGATTGCTTTTTGAAATTGGAATTGTGCCCAGGCGATTTCACTGAGAATTCCTATTACAAATGTGCCTTTCCCGTACCAGAAGATGCTTCTCTAAATTTCTATAAAAAATGCATTTTCCCTCACTACTCTACGCCTGGGAACATTTGAAGCTGAAAGCAAATTAACTGGCTGACTTCTGTTAAGAATTTATAAAAACAAGTTTTATTTTAATCCTCTTTCTTTAACTTATATTGCAATACGCAAACTTCAATAAAATTATTATTTCAATCATAAGTTTTTTTTATAAACACTATAATATAAATCATTAACGATTAAGAGAAATATTTGCACACAGTTGCTATTATGAATTTCAACTATAAACAAAAAAAAGCTTTGTTTCCTTTGAAATATATTGAGATTAATAACATGTCTTATTCTGAAGGGTCGACTTTCTCCGTTGCTTTAGTTAGCATGTGCTTATAAATTTAAGCCGTTTCAAGAAATATATTTTTAATAATTTTCTTGACAATAAAATAATGTAAAAATGTTCTTTTTTTTAATATTCAATAGTAATATTACTGAATATATGTATTTTTATTATACAGTTTATTTTGAAATATAAACAAATTCTTAATACCGTATGAATAAAACAAAAATATTGTAAAATCATTAAAGACTGTGGAGACAGATAAAATTAAAAGTGTTTGTGAAAAATTATATGATAAAGGATGTCTCTTTCACATTAATATCAATACCACTAAAATACAAAAACCCACTATTAGAACTACTAAAATATATATATATTACATTACATTATAAATAATAATAATAAAATAAAATTTAGAAATATAAAGAAATACTTAACACTATATGAATAAAACAAGAATATTGTGAAACAAAAATATAATAAAATGTTTAAGGACTGTAGAGATGGACAAAATCAAATGTGTTTCTGAAAAATTATATGATAAAGATTTTTTAATGAAATGTCCCTTAAAAAATTCAGTGGTAATTTAAAGTTTCGATTATTTGAAACATATTTGATTTTGTATCAAGGAGTTAGTGGAGAAGTTAACCATTTTTATAGTGTTTATAACTTAAGTCTGTTATAAACTCTTCCACTGTTTACATTTTGATAATCTCATGAATCTCACTAAGGTACGTCCCAGGACCCAAGTTTAATATGATTGCATATATGTATATATTTTAAAGAGAAAAAATAATTATATTGCAAGATAAGAATCTTATGTATGTTATACATATTTTAATTTATCTAGGTACAACACCATCAAAGCAAAAAACGATAAATATCTACAGCCATAAAACAAATGTCGATTGAATCAAATAAAACGAAATGCGTGCCTTAGAAATATTTTAACGTTTGCCAATGGCTATTGTTGAATTGCGGAACAGTGAAATAAAAAAGCAAATAAATTTTTACTGCCATGTTTTAACGCGACACACATGAGTTAAGTGAATATGTTTTGTCGCGATTTCGGTTATTGCAAAGGCCTCTCGGTTTATTAGGTCAACCTTTGACGTGACGAAATCGAATTTAATTCACGTTCATGCCAATAAAAAATCTATGTCGTATTCTTGTGAAAAATCTAATATTTTGTTTAGAATAAGTTAAATACATTTGATACAAAATTTATTTGTGTATAGGGTGAAGTTTTACTAATAAGTGGTCATAGGATGTACTTAACGAGTGATTGTAGTTTTACCTTTATATTAAAGGCATATATTACCCCCTTTTAGAGGACTGTGGAATGTAAAAATAATATAAGATTTTTTGCAGCGACAGAGAAGATTTAAAAAAATCCAATAATGTCTGAATGCTCGTAAAAGAGGATGCGCGAAACATTCTTCAAGGAGGAGAAACCTTCAAATGGCGGAACAATAAAACGTTGCTGATTGATTGGCGATGCTTTGATCTCCAGCATTCTTTACTATTTCTATCCCTTTTTGAAATAAATTGTATATATTGCAGCATGCAATTCTCGTCTTAAATATAATTGAACTTTTTCAAATGAAACTTCTTATGTGCAAAGCAAGGAAGCGAATCAACGTGGTGTCGTACTGTTTTGTACACAGAACATAGAATTAGCACGGTCTAGAACACAAACTCTAAGCTTCCTACAACAAACTATCGCACAACACATGTATTCTAGACTAGCTTTAGTTGCTCAGCTGTCCTCGACTACTTCCCTAATGTAACGAGGTTACTTTTTCTATATAACTCTATTTGTGGACCACCTTCTTCAGCCATTTTCTTCTTCGGCGGCTGGCTAGTAATTAAAAGTGAATTTCACTGAGCCATCTGTCGCGTGACAATCTGAATTTCTTAAGACCCTTTTGTATTTTCGACTACTCGCTTTTGTTTAGCTCAATATTCTCAAAGAGAGGGAGAGAAACATATTAATTTATTTCTTAACAAAAAAATATTTTTTGACAAAAAATATATAGACAATGAGCCTAAACAATTGAAGGTATAAAAATGAGCTTCGTATTTATAAACCTTCACAATCAATTTCAAGACTGATTTATATATGAAATAGTATAAAAGCCAAAAGTGTGATGACTTTTGACGTGATTCTACCAATCTTTACAATCAACATAGTTTTTCGTTTTTTTTACAATTTTGAGATAATAACTACTCAATTTTACTAATTTTTTATTCAATATCTTAGTTAACGTAACAGATCCAGATAAATACAAAATATTATAATACAACGGTCTCAAATTAAAGATTCACTTGTTAGTATTTGTTCTAACTTAAACTGTATTTATAATACTACGTTTGGGTTACTAAACAGTTGGCATTAGTAACATAACTAGTCCAAATTCAAGCACTTCAGGACAGCCTGGTACTTAAAACAGAAGGTTATGTGAAAAGGTCAATTATGAGAAAGGTCGCTGTAATAAAAGCCAACTTTATATTGCGTTGGAAATCTGAGATTTGGTTGCTTTTAGAATAGTCAGTATGAAGAATTCAGGTCGTCTTAACGCCTGCATTGAGAGACGAGCAAAATCGGGCGTCACGTCATAAAGATGCAGCCTCTTCTCTTACAAGCGGATGCTACGATCATTCTACATTACTACGGAAATATTTGATGGCTTGGCGTCGAGCTGGAATATATAATGTCTTTTATGTATCCATAATGCTCCAAGACACCATTTCTCTTTGTACGAAAATTGTACGTTTCAGCTACAATTACGTGATCTACAATACACTACGATACGATACTGATGAATGATTTATTATATGTTTCTTACAACAGTAAATATAGATTATTAAATAAATGTTTAAAAAGAACGTTTTGATATTGTTATATTTTTATAATCTCTACCATATCATTATTCATCATTAAATATTATTTTTAGATCAAAATTATGATATTAGTTATTGGTAAAAATTTAGATGTTTTATGTTCACCAGACATTGTATGCATTATATTTTTTTTATACAATTTATTTATTAAATATAATTTACATACAATTTTTTCTTACATTATGATTAAATGTTACAATATTAAGTTTATAGACTAAGTCTTTTACTTATTTTAATACGGAGTACAATCAATTGGTAATTAAATTTAAAACTAATATCACTAAAATACAAAAACCCACTATTAGAACTACTAAAATATATATATTACATTACAAATAATAATAATAATAATAATAATAATAATAATAATAATAATAAAAATAAAATTTTGAAATATAAACAAATACTTATGTATATATATATAATAAACAGTTTATGAATAAAACAAAAATATTGTGAAAGAAAACCTCAAATTGGACGTAATTGAAATAAAATGATTTTATTAATATGATACAATTTAATGTGCACTAGACTTTAACGAAATGCACAAAATTGCATGCGGTGCTGGACACTCGTCATATATGCACGATTTTGCAGTAAAGACATGTTAAAAACAAAGAAAACTGCGCTGCTACGTTCACGTACTACATAATATATCGTCGTAGCAAACAGAATGCTACGATAACACTAACTATTATACAATTTGGCATGCCATATCTAGTTATGTGAAGGAGAGGAGGCACCACTGGTCAACTGAATTCCCTCGTCACAACTGCAACCATCAGATAAAGTCAAACATGGCCCTGCTTTAATTAAATCTAGTCCCGACCACACTTCGAGCACTAATTAATTTATAAAATTTACTCCCGCTTCACAAAAGACTGCGCTTTTACGCCAAATTTTCTCCGCATTACTCCATGTTGGCTAAAATTTAATTTATTTGACACTCATTATGCCATGTTCACCCCGTGCATAATATTATAAAACTTATGTAATATCATGATTATATTTATATATTCAAAATCTGGTTAATACGTTCGAGTTAACGGCTTTTTGCGTAATTGACATCTGAAATTTTTCCAGGAAACACTTAATTACCAACGCTCGTTAAGGTCCCTACGGACCAAACGAAAATCTAATTGAAGCGACCGACGAAAATGTGTTCTCTAATACGAGTATGTACTTTATAATGAACATTTACTTATCATGTCGTACTACTTTATTCTTATACCTAATGTAAAACAATCATGTAAATGTCACAGTTTTTTAAGTTATATTAAAATAATAAAGGAAATTTTTGAATAGACGACCCATAATCAAACATTGTATACATTATCTATCGATTTTATAAATTGAAAACCTTATAATTAAGAACAAATTTCAATATTAAATGTAATTAAAGATATATCTACCACCTATTTTTTTAATAAAACATACTGTTATTTCTAGTTAAATATTAAATATATTATCAATTATTTATTTACTTACCCTACACATTTATTATATTCAAAATATATACTATTAGCTTGTTGTTGAAATGTATTTATTATACATAAGATGATCCTTTGTATTTTTTTTCTAAAAAGCAAAGATAAGCAAAACTGTTGGCAGATAATAGGTAGTGTCGTAATATCAAATTAGTAATGTTCACGTCCGTCGTTATTATTCGTAATACGGCACCCCTACGGTGTAGCAATAGTAGCAGTGCTACGGTTTCTTGGTTGCTACGTTCCATCACGTAGGGCGTCGACTGGAATAAAGCCTCCCTAGAGAGATATGCCTTTATTTAGTATCTAACGCGCTCTTCCGACCGAAAAATTAGTTTTCATCCCCGCTGTTGCCCGATGGCCGACAGTCACATTTTTTTATACCAGATGAAAAGTAGAAAATCGTTTAAAGCGGCTGCTATTAAAGTCTTTTCATGCCATCGAAATTAAGTAAAACCATTTTATATAAATTAGATCGCCAACGAACAATAAACTGTTATGCTATCGCCGTTATGCGATTTGCTAATCTACAGAATAAAAATGAGATCAAGTTAATCTCCACACCATCGAGTGGGTACGGGTCGAAGATTTACAGGTCTAATTTCCTGCAAAGTAACATTGTTCAGTAATTTCGATTAGTTTGGTAATATATTATTTCAAACGGAGGATGTCGATTCGAAATCGGTTAACATATTCAATTTAGAGTGGCAGTATTTCTCTTCCCTTTCCGTCAGCCCATTGGGTCACAATTGTTGTCGAATCTACGATAGAATTCCATTAAAATGTCCCCGATCTAATATTTACCTATTCGCGAAAAATCGGTCACCCGACATCGAGTGTCCTTAGGCACAGTGTGCCACTTTTTTTTAAAATAATAGTTTATCATCATAGTATGATAATATCGAACCAGGCCTTTACTTTGGTGAAATATTTTAATTATAATAAAAATTATTATTGTAAACGTGTTTTAGTAGATTGTATATATTTATGTAGTTGATTTTGAGAGGATGTGGATAGGGTTGTAAAAGTGACAAAACCAGTTGTTTTTGTACAATACGTGCTACATCCACATACCCAAGTATTCTGTGACCAAAAAGAAATGCAAATAAATAAAGGCGTAACTTTGCCCTTGAGAATAGCAATGCTGTTAGATGGGTCTTAGAATTCTTACAAGAGATACCCAATACAAGATTCTGGATGACTGTGCGTATAGAAGTCTCTTCTGTGTCCTCACTCTCGATTTATTGGCCGAAATATCCTGTTTGTTATCCATTGCGAATGTTGTTTGTTCTAGATCGATTGTTAAGATAGAGCAAGATATTTATTGCTACATCTGTAAATTTTATTTTTTTATAACATTAACAAAAATTACATCGTAAACAAATCAGACTTGAACATGTTTTCCTGACAATTCGAAATTCCTGAACGAGAGTTCCTAGTACTATTATAATATGTATATTGATTAAGAAAAATATGATACTATGAATATTTATAAAGGTTATTGTATTGAAAATCATTTTTGTATTAATAAAATAGTTCACTTTATTTGTAATATTGGCGAGTGAGTGTGTGTACATTAACAAAATAAAATAAAACTGCATTAAAAAAATTATCATAACCAATTTTCTTCTTCATAATATTACCATTTTATAAATTTCAAGTAAATATACATATAAAAATATAATAGGTAATTAAAAAGAATATTTTTTAATGAATCTGATAATAGTTATAAAATTTCAACAATTTCGACTTCAACAATTGAACCAGCAAGCTGTCGAAAAAAATCCATTGTGTTGGATTTTTTAAACTCATCTTTTGTTGTTTTTTTCCCGAATTTTCACGTTTACAGATTCGAATTAAAATTTCATACCTATTTTTGAAAAACGCTCAGTATCGGTTCGAATTTCAGAGTCCCCTTTTCACTAATACATACAACAACGGCTGGAATTGAGTTAAAGTCGTTACATGGGCCTTACTTACCTGTTTACCAATTTGCTTATGTAAATAAAACTACCGCTTGTGTCGAGGAGGTTTTTATCCCCGACCTTGTGTATAACAATTCAATTTCAAAAAAATGCAAACAACCGGTTCAACATTACACAAAACAGAATTTGAAGGCTTGTAACAAACAAGAAAAAGGCAATATGAAATATCATACAAAAATTCAATTGTATATTTACTCATTGTAATTGAATTTTATGTTGAAGTACATTATATATATACTGATAAAATATTCTCTGATTTATTATTTTACTCAATAAATATATGTAGGTTAATTAACAACTCTTTATCTGTACTTAATCCTTACTACCAAATTAGCTTCCCAATAAAGACAGCAAGCACTCTGAAGGCAATACCTTAAACTTTTATAAAAAACCATCCCATAACGACCCTTAGTTTCTCACGGAAATTCTTCATACTTCCCCCGTCGGTAAGATTCACCCCAAGTTTGGTCCCTCTTTCACTTTTGAAGCGATAATTTATTCATGGTCGGTCTTAAAGTAAATCTGGTAGCCCTCATCGCCGCCCATTATTTTCCCTTTCCTCTCTTGCTCAATTCCCTTCTTCATACTTCTTTTTTTCTATACGGCTTAATCTGATTTAGTCGTCTACTTTTCGTTAAGCTTCGATACGGTGATAATTTTTACGGCTTTCGGTCAAGTTATTCAAACTCAAAGTGGATTTAGATTTCGATTAATACAGTATACTTAAAAATGAATCTGTATAAATTTGGAATTGGAGAGTTACAAACAAATATTTTAATAATTGTTTTAATATTAGTCGGACTCTGTGGTGATTGCGGTTCGATAAAATAATTTCCTAACAAACGATATTTCAATGGCGGCTGATAATTTGAAACTCGTATGACTTATTAGAAATGTGGCGAGGAAAACCCGTACAAGTATGTATGTGTATAGATGGGTTTTTGTTGAGACTATCAATTATACGAAGCCACAGTGTTATTTGTTGATAGGGCGGGATCCCAGCACATGTAGATCCTCAGTTTGTGGTTTAGTATGGTCGTACCCCCGGCTTTAATTCACGCTCATACTACCCACCAAAGGAAATGATTCATTTCGACTACGGTTTCGTAATCAAATACGGTTTAACGAGAAGCAAGACGCCAGTTTGTTTTTGGCTGAAAATGACTCTCCTTTCAACACTATTGTACCATATGAGAGTGGTGGGTGGTTGGGTGGTTTATTAAAATGTCAAACTTTGAAATGAAACGGAAAACTGAAATGTCTCGTTCCGGTTTTGGTGACATTTCTGTAACTGTATGTTTGTTTGGCCTATGTGTCTGTTGTTTGCTTGGGTCCACTGGGCTTTTAGATTGTTATCGTCATAAAAAATATTTGACATTATCACTGTTTCACTTTATTTGCTGAGACCACACGTCTGCCTTATTAATTATTTAAATAGTATTTTTCAATTTTTTTAAATTGATTTGATCGGTTATTGCGACTGGGAGATCAGGAATAATATTAATAAATCGATCCTAATCGATCGCATTGATCCAAATTTACTCTGATTTCCTGGATTGTAAGGTAAATATTGAGGCGATTATTAAGTCGGTGACCTTTGTAACAAGTAATAGTTAAGATCACTCACAGACAATGAACTAACACGTTATTTTGCGTACAAAAAAAATAATATTTGTTTTGAAAAAACCTTAAAAGTTAATATGAAACTTTATTACTAAAACAGTATAACAAAATTAGAATCAGGTGAATCAATCAAGTCAGGCAGAGCCGCTGATTCAGTAATATGTACACGTATGCTTATGTAACTAGTATTAGTTAAAATCACCGAGAGATAATGAAATCACACGTTGTTATATCTAAAAAAAACAAATATGTAAAAAAACCTCTCAAAAGCCTCTCGTGGCGTAAATATGAATATATATATAAGAGATATATATATATATATATATATAAGTATATATATATATATATATATGTGCGTTTTTTATTAAAAAAGCGGTAATATAAATTTGAGACTAATGCTGCAATAACAGTTTTTTAAACAATACTGAATTATTGAATCAAATAATAAATTGTAATAAATTTATTTCCCCATCCCTCTATGATATTCCAACCATGCTATTATTTAACGCCCAACTTAAAGTAGGAAGATAATTACGAAATACCTAATATATTATGCTGGGAAATGTACTTTATATGGAAATATACACATAATAAATATTTATTTGCATCAAAATTAAGAACTTATATAATAATAAAATGTTATTTGCAACGTGATATTTTGTTTTCGCAATGCTTTGCTTACATAATATTTTGGTATATTTGCGTCAGTGGCTTTTGTGTCAGTTTGATGTAGAATATTTTCGCTGGTATTAATGAAGAAAAATATAGTCGAGTACAGACAGTATTTCCATCAAGGTGAGTCCATTCATCATGTGTGTATCTCGTCTGTGTATATAATAGTAAATAACGAAAACATCCAACACCTCCGGGGAACTAGACTTATCTCAATACACTTTCCTCTCTATACACCAAAATACAATATGAAAGTGTTGGATGTGGCATGCGAATAAATACGTGATGGAGTGTTCGCCATTCCCGCATCAATGCACTTGTCTTACAAAATATAAATCATGAAAAATATGCGAAATGTGAACATTTCCCATTCACTCAAACTCAACCCTGTGACTAAAAGCCCTACGCCCAAAAAACACTCGCGTGAATATTAAATTCCAGTGACTCCAGGATGAACAATCGTACCATTCATAAATGATTTTTCTAAATGACATACCTGACATTATTAATGCCTCTAAACATTTGTAGTTTCAGACTAAGGCGCTAGCGACAGTATAGCGTCACGTTAACGTCACAATCCGACAGCAAATGATATCTAGAAATATTAGGGGTCAGTATTGTGATATTAAGACGTTTCTCGAACTAACTTAATTTAATTTATATCGTATCACTCGAAGTCAGTTTGGATGAATTCGTACTAAAATGAAAGCCCGTAAACACAGCGGTATTTATTTATCAAACTCACAGTTGATTCTGACAGTAGCAATTCGCTGAATGTGAGTTTTAATATACCAAGATATATCTCGGATACTATCAAAAATAATAATAGTAACCTACTAGGAATTAATACTTGTAAAAATATCTAGTATTTCAAAAATATTATATATTATATATTTCAATATTTTACCTATTATTTTACGACCATGAAAATTTTCAATTTAATTAAAGGATACGATGTAATAATCAATAATCTATATTTTATGTTGTTTTTTCAAGGATGTAGAAACCTTAGACTAAAAAGTAAAAGAATCATTCATATCTATATGTTATAAAGCGTTTGATATTGTACAAGGTATATTAAAATGTTTCTTCAGTTAACAACAACTTATCCAGTTTATTACTAATAATTAAATTTATTAATAATATTAAAGAGCTCGTTGACCGTGCGTTGAATTATTAAGAGTTATATATGTGTATTTAAATTCATTATCATTTTTTTTAAATGTGACATGTGTTATTTCGACCTATTAAAATATTATTATTTCATTCATACCTGATTTTCTAATGATGACAAAGTATACAGAATATTTTCTAATTATCTAGGAATTTATTTGAGAACATTACTTGTTCACAGCGCTAATGGAGCATCCGTTGGGCAACAATATCGCCAATTATAATAGCCAGTTAAAGTAGACAACGGGTAGCATATTTCATAAGAATTTACCACAATTCATCGCCTTTTCTTTTTTCTATACATATATCTTTTTATATTATTTTTTATAGAGTGGCTATTAAAGTACTACATTTTTTGTAGTTTGATTGTAATAAATTAGAATTAAATAAGAAACTCACACGTATAGCGTCGTGACGTCTTATTCATGTTTCGACCAGTTATGAAACATATAATATAATATTATTTAATCAATTCTATATAGAACACATACACAACATATAACTATAATTATGAATACGGATCATATTCATTACATTTCGGTATTATTTTAAATTTTAAGCTAGGCTGGTAGCCTACAAGTGTAAAGTTATCTCCCTTGAAAATTATTTTTAATTGAATGTATTATAATATCATAAATTTAGAAACTTGTAGATCACCACAAGTTTACTGCTTATAATATGTTACAGTTTCTAGTATTACACATATATAAATTATACGTTAAATAATAAGAGAAATCTTAGGAATAGGACTTACGTGTAGGGAGTAGATAAATCTTTTTACCTATAGCTTACATGAGAATTTTCATTTTTATTTGACATGAGAGAAATTTAATTATAACAAAATACAGGAAAAAATAAAAACCCATTTACATTTACAAGAGGTAGTAAAATAATTAATTATTTATACCTAAAATACAATATATTTCGCTTAGTATATTTCCACAGATTGCTAATTTCAGTCCGTATCTATCCAAAATAAAAAAGTTTAAGGTTAAACGATAGTAACGTATTGTTTAATTTAATGTATATTTTTTTTATTTTTAAATACGATGATTTTTTACTATTTTCACTATACCTGTCCTGAAAATTATTTAGAATTAGTTCAATTTCACCCTGTAAAATAAAAACTATACACTATTTCATACATATTGGTTCTGAAGATTTCGAAAAAAACATATATTTTATTTATTAATTGAATAAAAATATCAATTTTATTGTAAATAAAATTGAAGATTTTCTTTCAATAAAAACATAGGCAATTGTCACGTTAAGCGCTAAATCTGTATCGTGTATTAGTTCCAATAAAGACGCGTGTGAAGTAAACAGTACTCATAAAAAGAGGAGCACCAGACGTCTCCAAATAACGATTCGACAATAAAGAAACCTTTAAAGCCACCTACCTCATATATGTGTGATCGTAAATTTGGCAGCTGTTATATGAGAAATGCTATGGCGTGTTGTATTGTACACCATAATAATATTACTTACAACCGCAACTTTATTAGAAAACTGAGTGGGCCGCTTGCCAGATACACTTATATATTTTTTATCATGAATATTTATCGTTAGTTGGAGTATGATTTTTGCTATATTTAAACGATGCCACCAGTAAGTAAAACGCTGATATTGTGTTTATTAAATATGTAGGAAATAAGTCACCAGACGAAAAAATACAAAACACTTATATTCTCATAAATAATCCCTGTTACTATATACATTTGGATATAGAAAGTTTTATCCTAATATCTTTTTTGCGAATATTCGATTGGGAATAATGGATGTGGAGAGGTTGTAATTTTTAACCACTTCAGTTTTTTATTTATTTACAACTCAAGGGGATTCTGAGAAGGTTTTTACAAATTTTGTTTTTAGACACAATGACGTTTTAATTCACATGTGATTTTAAGTACACAAAATTGCACAGATCAACAAAAAAGCGGCTCTGTCCGACTTAATAATCGCCTCAGTATTTCCCTAACATCCATCCATCCATCCAGGAAATCAGAGTAAACATGTTTTTTAATAAATAACCGACCGTATTTGTAGCCACACACATTATCAACTCGGCTATTATGCTGGTTTTTGTACTATTTTAATGCTTATGCTAAGACTGGTCAGTAAATTGATTGTTAATTATTACAGCACAGCGTCTAGATATATAAAAAGTGTAAGACTAAGGAAATAACATACCATATGTATATATATGTTATAATTAATAATATATTATGCCTGCAGTTAAAATTTCATTGACTACTAATAAAATATATTTATATTATTTTTGATGAAGTTTTTCTTTATCTTCCCTTGGCTTATTATCATATTTTTTAAATTCAGACCTACATATATCAAAACATATCCCGAAACGAAATACACGCGATTTGGGCAACCATTTAATAGAAACATAAAATTGACAACTATGTAGGTTGGCTGAAAGCTTTTACATTTATTTTACGATCCAGAAAAATATTTAGGTGTTATCATAGTGATACATGCGATGAGCAGTTGGAAAAGAAGAGTAAAAAATAACCATATCATGTATTCAGTCGATCGACATGAAAGGGGTTGAATGGCTTCAGTTCTCGTGTCCTGAATATCTAATGAAGATTGAGCAAATTTAGAAAGTCTCTTCAAACGCCGATTTCTAACGTGGCATCATATTAAATAACTCATTCAAATTTTGAATTTATTTAATATGGGTCTATTTGAATCTCGATATTGTCATCTTATATTTCTTTCGTAGTGGCCACTTGACAATGTAATATAAGGCGCTTGGGTACGCTCGAGAATATTTTGTAAAATATGAATTTTTCTTTGTGAAAAATGTATATAAAATAGTATCTCTTCTATATGCAATTTTAATAAAAAAAAATATGTATAAAATTTTTCTTTAATTTATTTCGTTGTTACAAACTTATATATTTTAAGCTGATAAATCACGGAGCAAGTTTACCTTTTACCGTTGGTGCATCAATGTTATCTTTTCATCTATTTAAAACCGCTATCTTGATATTAAAAAAAATATTATTTGTGTTCGATTATCCCATAAAATATAATTTTGTCGTAGCGATCAATAGTCTATAATATATCTGAAAGACAAACAAGAACTCTTACATAAATTCAAATAATAAATATACTTATACTTTCATTAGAATTTATGTCACAGTCAAACATTTCAACTGCTTCAGTAAAAATTTAACCGTATAAGGGAAACTTTTTTGTGATAACTGAATCAATATGATTAAATTATTCGAATGTATGATAACAAGACGTACAATATATCCTGTAAAAGCCTTGACGGGCAATACATAAATAAATATATGTTCGTATTATATTACAAATAAATTACTAGTGTAAAAACAATATATTATGATACTGATATATAAATTAATTATAATTATGATATTTCTATTCTTCTACATTTTATTAGATTATTATGTATAAAAGCGTTTTTACAAATTCAAATCTCGATGTTTCTGTAACCTCTCGATATATCTTATCTAAGAAGAAAGGTTAATTTGATATAAAATTTCTATAGAATAAGCGTCTAGGATACAACGAGTTCATAAAGTACGTAGTTGAAGTATATAATAGAGATGTTAAAAGAAAGCTCTCACTGTTTATTGTATTATTCTGGGAGCGTTTCCAATATTTCTGCGAGTTTGAAGAAAAAAATCACGTCTTATTCGTTGACCCTTTTGTCGCTTTAGTAAGAAAGCAATGGTCAGACTAACAGATGTTACCATTTAGTAATTTATGTTATTTAGAGACGTGACATACTACATTATACAAAAATATTCAATTTAAATTCTCTAAATGTTGTTTTCATAATAGAATTGTTCAAATCGCAGATTTATTTACATGAAATTCAAAGTTGGGTTTGAATATAAAGTAGTCTCGGAATGAATTTTAATAATTGTTATTATGATGAAAATTGTAGATATATAACCATTTATTATTATTCTAATAATGTACATATAAACTATGGTATATATTACTTTGATATAATAAATTTAAATTCTAAATGATATAATTTTTTAGCTTGGTATTCTTAATCATCAAAATATTATTGCTCTACAGAAAGAAGATGAAATTTATCTTCCAACTACAACCAGTTTTTTAATACACAAAATATATATAGATATAATTTTGATTAAATATCACAGGCTTGTCGTAGATTTCTAGTGATTCAAAAGGAGGGAAAGAGCAAAATTATATTTTCAAACAAGTTTCTATTTCATCCAATATCAAGATAATATTTTTAATTGGAAGTACCAATGAGAGTTTGTAGGGATTCCAAGTTGGCTATGATTTAATTAAAAACTCTCGTCCGCGAGTTTTCTTTTGCAGGGCAAAATTAATGTTTCCAGCAAGGAGCATTTGTCGGACAATTGTTCATTTGACACACTGATTTTTCCATTAATCTTCTCAAGCGATTTCGTCCTTAAATATGATGAAAACGTCACAAATCTTCTGTTTAAAGGACGCAACTTTATTATTGCTCAAAATCGAACGTAATGATTTTCATCCGAAGAAAGCTCCCGTGACAAAGGGGCTGAAAAAAGTAATTACGGAGGGACCAAATAAATTACAAAGTCGAAGATATCAGAACTGTCGATGGTGATTTTTTCATCAATATATAAAGATTCATTAAATTATGTCCTGAAAAATTATATGAAAGTCAAGAAAACTTCATGATATCAATTATTAACATATTACCAATTTAGTTCTTGGCTCGTTTTACCAAAACCCTTCTTCCATAACATCAAAGTAAAATATTAATCGAATAAATTATAATATTCTACAATAAAAAATCTCTATTTGTTGTTACTGAATCAGCTTTTTTGATTGTGGAACTCTTACTTTGTTTCTATAAATATATAAAAAAACAAGATATTAGTTGACAGCGGAGTAATAATAGGCAATTTTAATATATGCTAAGTTTATAAAGTAAAAGTAAGCATAACTTCTTTAAGTTTCATCTTAAGACTATAATAGATTTAATTGATAAGCCCATCTTAGCTTTAACATTTAAATCACTTTAAAAATACTTTTGGAAATGTATCCAATTTTTTTTGTCATGAAACCTTAATAGTTTTGGTTTATATATATATACTATCCATATATTAATGCTTTGGGCTTATCCCCATGAACATACAAACTTTCTAATTGACTGATATCTGTTAGTATATAATCGATTTATATGTGTTCCTGTATCTAGGGTAATGTGAAGTAACTTTTAAATAATCCAATATTAAGCTATATATTTCAAAGCATGAAAATTGATTAAAATAGATTTAAAAAAAAATTATTTGTATTTATTAGGGATTCGCAATATATGTAACTAGATAAAAGTTTAACGAGATATACTATTTATATGAGACAGGTAGGTACTTGTGAAAGTCGATATGGATATAAAAACTTCCAAAGCCCTCTCTAAACTAAATCAATTTGCTCTAGCCGCAACACCATATCAGATTAACATGAATTTAGTCGGTGACAAACTTTCCTTTTCAATTATAATTTAATTTATTATATACTACGCATGCTTGCGGAATGCTAAAAGTTCTAATGCTATGTATTCTGTATGAAATTTATTTTTACTATCGGTGATAAATCATTTCAGAATGGTTCACATTCCCGAAAGCATTGCTTTTTTTAAACAGATTCCTCATCCCTTTTTGACTAAAGAAAGAGCGATGATAGCCGAGGACCCTCATCAAATCCAACAATTACACAGGCCATCTCTCTTTTTTCACAATACTCCCGATACATTTATATGCCAAGCTTTGGTCCACAAGAGGATAGAGAAAAATTTCAACTTTTAATTAATCCCCTTCTATAATGCAATTCTTTTGTTGATAGCGACGACAAAACCGATCCGAACAAAACGTCCATAATATAATTTTTATATTGTAGTGAAGAGGGTGAGCGAAGCACAGCGTCACATTAAATTGTGGAATAAAGATCTCATCTCAATGGATTTTGTTGTCCTTCGAGAAATATTACAATGCCTCTATAATGACATCACAGAAATCAGAAGCTTTTCTTGGAGCTTAAGGGACTAGCCAAGATTACGCATCCATTTTGTTCGACAGCCTTTTAATAAATAATTTCTGTTTTAACATCGTTTCTCCCCTCTACCAACTGGTAAAATATTTTTTAGAATTTTATGGTTATTTTATGAATAATGGTAAATAATAACCCTTTGATAAACCGATTATGCGGAATGTCATGTTTCCCGAACATCATATGCCGCATTTATGACTGTAGAAAAAGATTTTCTTCAAATCTCCTTAAGGGCAAGAAAAAGAGTAGGCGGTTATTCGGTTTATGATATTTTGATTCCTGGGTTGTGTTAGCATGGCTCATAAATATTCAAAGAATGTCCTCGAATTCCATATTTAGGATTCAACAAACGCTTGAAATTCCCCATAAAGTGTTGATAAATTGTTTTATAGTCTAAATATTTAGCATGGATTTTACGCTTATTTTTACTTGGAAAAATTTCTGGAAAGAGAATCTACTGGGATGACTCGGCTTATCCTCTAGTGGCCGACACTGAGGCATAAAATACACCACTTTGTGTTATATATATATATATATATATATATATATATATATATATATATATATATATATATATATATATATATATATAATATATGCATATTTTTACAAATATAAAAGCCAAAGCACCATAGCTTTTTCAATAATTCATAAATAGTATATATAATTATGATAATTTTAGTGTTATCCTTGATTAAAATAATATTTTATTTCTCTCTTATGCTATGGTTGGTTCAAGAGTGTGTGGTGCACAAGGAGGTAGTATTTTGAGATGACTTTATACGTTGGGTGTAACAGTTAGTATGGTGGAAAGCACAAAAGCTTCCAGATTTAGTTTTAGTTGTGGAAGAAAGCTCCGTTGACCTCGACTACGAGCCCCGTCACCCCTTCACAATTTATACCCCATACTGCACTCTATTGCTCCTCCCTTTATTCTAAAGCCTTTTCTAGTTAAATTGTTTTAAATGGAATATTTTTCAATAAATTTTAAGCGATATAAAATCAACCAGTACTTCAAAAAATTGATCGATATATTTTGTTTTTAAATATATAATCTACAATTTCTTTATTATTTATACATATTATTCCATACACGTGCCTTCCGGGTGATAACAAAGTGATTAAAATGACTGAGACAATCAGTGTTGTCTAATTCAAACTCATCTGTTTGGTCCGACATCTTTATACTTATACATCATGTTGTATATATCCAAAAAATACCTGATAAAATATTGAACAGTTTCATGCGTGGAAAGAGTTATTTAATTTCACTATGATTATATATTTTTTTATAATACAATACATCTTAGGAGCTTAACTACGGAGCTGTACAGAATATAAAATCTTAATACCAATAATTAACATGAATGGGATGAAATATAAAATGATCGTTTTTGTATTGTTTTTCTTATTCACATTTGTGATATTTGCTTTATTCGTATTTTATCTAAAATCCTTGGGACTTCTTTGAGTACCTGGTTAAAAATCTAAGGCTATCTTAAGACACTTGTATTGTGCTATTTGAATTTTCTTTATCTGATTTTTTGCCACAGACCAAGGTAGACCAAGGTTGGTTGCCATACATAGAGTCGGGCTTATAATAGATTTATATATCTATATATATATATATATATATATATATATATATATATATATATATATATATATAATATATATATATATATATATATATATATATATATATATATATATATATATATATATATATATATATATATATATATATATATATATATATATTATTTTTTTGAGATGAGAACAGACTACGTTTGTTAAAAAACTGATACAATATGTTAATTGCCAAGCTACTCTTGTCCTTATCATATTTTACGTACTTCAAAGTCTAAGATAACTTCTCAATACTTGACTTCTTTGAGACAATTTATTTGTTAGTAAGTAATATTTATTTTTAAATAGCAGAGAGGTAATGCACATTGTGTCAGTCTTGTATACAATCACGTTTTCATTGTGTTGGACTAATTATCCGCAAGTTTGCAATTAGCTATTACACGCATTGTTGAATCTCGTCAAAGCAGTTAATTACAAGTAACTGGCATGTCATTGGAAATAGAGTATGGTGATTTTTACCATACTATTGCCTACGAGATTTCATTCTGCTGATATCCAATCGGCCAGCTTATATTGTTCTAAATATACAATAAAAACAAAACAGTATTGTAGACTGAACGAGAGAAAAAATATGGAAAGCTTGAAACATTACATTTGAATTTAAATATTAAATAAAATGTGAAATGTAATCATTTAACAACCTATTTGGCTTTCAACATAAAAACACAATACTATTTAAGTGACGACGTAAGATCATTTAACGAACAAAAGTCAGCAGGGGAAGAATAGCTCATTGGCTATTCTGTCGCACGACTCAATTAATTGGCTTCGAACGAGACGATAATTGTTCTTTTAATTTATTTTTCAATAGTACGTAGTTCTTTCTACTGAATTGTCGGAATTAAAACTGCTAACATTCAATACACGAGTTGCGATGCTTTAATTAGCAGAAAGCGAGCTTTAGTCTCGCGTGTGATAAATTTTACGAATTAACAGCGAGTAAAGTTCGTTTCATAAGGATTTAACATTGTTGGTGTGCAATTTGAACTACCAATACAAGAACATATATCTATTTTGTTTTTGAACTGTGTGAAACTTACAATTTCATCTACTAATCTAACCCTTTTGCGCCCATGACAGAAAACTCGTCAAGAGGAAATTGCAGTTATATATCTGATGAAATATTCATATATTATAAAAGTATTTAAATATTTCAAATCGGCATGGTTACTAACCGATACATACATATGTATAAACAGTAGAACCGTTTTATTTTTACCGTAGTATTAGTTTTATCTAAAATACATTTTTTTTGTGCAAATATCAAAAATTCCAACGATATTTTTCAATGCGCAATAATATATAAAGTGTCGATAACCCACTGATATTTATATAAAACGGGGTGGTTTTATTTTGATAAAATGGAAGGCCTCCACAAAATGCGCTGATGATCATATTACATAATACTCGTATAATATCCGGACAAAAATGTTTTTTGTAAAAAAAGTCAGAATGGAACAGGTCGAATGTTCATGTTTCCCATTTTCTTACACAATGCGTTGTGAAACTTTTCATTCGATCGGCGCATTTCGAAATGGATGCGCATTTCCTCTTGTATTCTCACTAAACTTTCGCATACAAACTTCCATCTATGATATCAGATTTCCGATACGTTACCAGTGTTGCTTTGGTTCTATTACTGTTTAAAATATTTATATCCACGTATGCAAAATGTATATTTAAAAAAAACAAAGCCCTCTGTTCAACGACGACGATGTTTGTGCATTCTGTTTAAAACTTAACCATGCTTGATGTTATAATTTTTTTGGAATGGATGAAACTCTTGTATATATTCAATAACCTTACAAATCATCAATAAAACTTAACTTATTTATATACTCCGATGGAGGCCTTTGAATATTGGTCATATGCCTACGCCAAATCTATCGCACGGTTTTGTGAAAACGTCAATTATTATTTTTATATAATTTAGGGGCTGTTTAATTTCCATGCAAAAACAAAGCATATTATAATTAATTCTATATGTATAATAGGTACATATTTACTGAATTAACATTTTTACCGCCTTTTTCACATTCGCGACATATGCGCATGATTCCACAATCACACATTTTTTGGATTAGTCTGTTAGTACGGTTTGCATAATAAATATTTAAAATTTTAACTGTTAAAAGTTCCCTAGTAAGAGTTGGGTGGAACATACAGTATTGATAAGTTATGGATTTCTATTTTTCTTCGTGTAGCACTGTGAATTTTTGACACTTTTTTTGTGTGTGAGTTTTTGCAGGGCAAAGTTGATGTTTGCAGTCAAGGTTTGTTGTATAAATTGCGGCAAAGTGTAGAAGCATTAATAAACAAACAGGGGAAAACGAGACTTTAAACTCATCACCTCACACCGCCAACAACTTGTACATGTACTTCCTGTAGTTAGTTCCATTTCTAAGCTGAAGCTAAAACGGACCGAACTACAAGTTAAACTATACCATCAGCTCCAAATTACGAACACTACCAAAAAAGGTTAACGATGTGCATATTCATTTGCATTTACCAAACTCCCCCAAATAAATGCTAGAAGAGGTTTAAATTACCCATAATTTTATAGTCTTAAAGACAGCAGCGGATTATCTCCAAACGTATATTCTTATTTTTAGATTTAATTATAATAAATTTGATCATTGAAAAAGATTACATGCTTATTTTCTATAAGTTTTTGTCCTTCTTGCGAGAAGAAATTTCATAACATTATCATTTTCAATAGATATGCTTAAATTGAGATAGTTCAGAGCAAAGACTGACTAAGGCAATTTGTATGGGTGATATAGGTGGAAAGCGAGAAAGACGTGGCTAGATATGGTTAGTGCTGCTCTGTAGAATAAAGCAGTCAGAAGAACCAACAGTAAAAGCAGTTTTTTTAGGTATGATATATTTTGAAGATGCAAATGTATTTATAAAATAAATTGAATGGATAAAGATTATAAATTTGCGCGTAGCAAAGGATCAAGCCAACCACAAATGAAAGTACTGTGTAACTCTTTGTATAAATTAAAATTTGTAGTTAAGTTAAGGCGTGCTTTTACTGCCGTCTTAACATCTCTATATTTTTTGTTAGAAAATTATTGTATTTTTAATATTTTTTAATTGAAAATACGACTTGTTGTTTTATTTAAACGTCGCCTCGCTCTGATTGCTCGATGAGTCGAAATGTAGCAAGATAGTCGGAACGGCCGTCATGGGAAATAGTGACAGAATTACCGCCATGGTAATGTCTTGTTTTATCTGGTGTACAGTAGGATGGCATGAAATGTGACACATTCTGGTTATATGCAATCCTTGCGGTGATATCACAGAACAGCCATGAACGTGTTAAACTGGCTCGCAACTTGTTAAAATATACCACGACTGACATGACGTAAACGAAGTACTATTTCAGAACTCGCTGTGCATCGCTAACCTGACGACGTAAATGCACCAGGTAAACTCATTCTTTCTTTGGATATTACAATAACTTACAATGACTTGGTTTTTCTAATTATCAAATTATACGAAATTACAATTACAATGACTTGGTTTTTCTAATTATCAAATTATACGAAGTCTTGAAAAACTGTAGGTGTGAGTAAGTCTTAATGGCTTCTATTTTTTATGGATGATAATATGACAGCGAATAATAAAAATTAATTAAACCTGATTGTTTCAAATTAGTTATGTCAAATATATTTATTTATTTTAAATATAAAAACATAAAATATTATTATTTTATTAAACTGCAGTACCACTAGAGCATTACGGTAGATCCCAAGTCACCGTGGTGTAATTGTAATGTAATTTATAAAAAAATGCATATATTAAAAAAACTATGACCCGCGTAATAGTTCAGGGGATAAGGCTTCAAATTCAAATCCCGCTCAAGTAAAAAAAAATAATTTAATTGTTTGTTATTGAGAGATCGGTAATGATATTAATAAATTCCCGATCGATCGTCTTGATCTATGTTTACTCTTATTTCTTGGATTGTAAGGAAAATAATAATAGTTAAGATCACCTACAGACTATGAATTAACACGTTATTTTGTCTACAAAAAAACAATATTTATTTTTAAAAAACCTTCTCAAAAATTTCCTCTATAAATAAATATGTGTATGTATGTCTAGATAATATTAATCTTAATTACTAAAACAGTATAACAAAATGAGAATCTAAAGCGCTTATAATATATATCAACAATTCATTTACTTATTTTTAATAATTTCCAAAAATTTCTGTATTTTTTAAATTACTATTTACTCAACTGTGTATAAATGATTGTATATTTTGTATTATTCAATCGATAACTAATTGATAGCCTTAATGGGTAAAATTGTAGCGAGAAGATTTATCAGTGATAGTCAATTAATTTCAAGTGCTACATTATAAAAATATTACAATTTGTTGTGAATCACTTTACGCAAACTTAAGCGTCGTAGGAACTTTTCTATTTCATTACAAATATTGTGTAGAAGAAAAAGCGTAGTCTGAACAAGTTGGCAAAATAGAAAGAACACCTTCAAAGGATTCTCAAAGGCGAAAGACGCAACTGAGTAAATTGTCAATTTGTTTCACTGGATAAGAAAGAATGTTGACGACATAAAAAGCACACTAAAATATAATATTCCATCAAAACAATACAACAGACGTGTTTCTTTTGTGCCGCACATTGAAAAATAAATAATGAGATTTTAAATGTATGCGTCAATTTGTCGGCGGTGTCGAAAGGTAGGCTTTTTTTTTGGTCATTTTGATTGAAAAAAATATGAACTCTTGTTTTTTTTAAATAATAATCATTTAAATTTTAATTTAATATTTTCATACTCACCAAAAAGTATATTTTATTTATACGAAACTGTAAACAGGCTCTACTGAAAATGTTATTCATTATTGATAATTTATTTTTGCTTGCATGGAAACGATAAAATAATGTTTAATGAATACAAACTTACACGCGAAAAAACGTTAAACTCACTATTAGGTATTTGTGAAAAAAATACCCAAAAAAACGCACATGAAAAATATATTTGGTTTTTTATCATTTTTCTGATTGCTCACCATACATACATACATATTATGTAGGTACAAAATATCACAAAAATTGCATACATGAATGATGAAAGAAATAATGGATATGTTTGGAAGTTTTTCAATTATAATAATAACTTAGCTAAAATAGTTACAATACATTCGAGGAAAGTAGTAAATTAAATTGGTTGTGAACAAAACATTCCTACACTTATATATAAAGAAATCGTTACACTTTAAATAGTTTTTGTGAGTAAGTTTCTGGTTTTTATTTTTATTACATAATGCATTTTTTTAATATCACACACTAGTATCGAATTATATTATATTAATCAACCTGATTATAAGTTGTATTACTATTATTAACTTGTACTAATCAGTCACAGAGTATTAGCGTCGACTGTAAATAGTTATTTCTGTTAATAACTAGTAGACAACTCTTCACTACAAAGGCACAGACAAAGTAGAAGAATAGTTTTTTCGGGCAAACACAATGTAAACAGTATTGAAAGTTCTGAACTCGTGTTGTAGAGATCGCAAACAAGAGTGTCAGAGCTTCTAGTATATTCAGTACGTGATAATTCCTGTAGTCAGTCGCGGTTTGGCCTCGCTTCGTATTTTGTTGTAACACACAAATTGGAGTAGTTTTGACTTTGTGCGCCGCTGATTGTAAAACAAAAGGATCATGTTGAAAGTTATATTGAAATACTCGCTCCTTATAATCTTGCTGAGAGATTAAAATACCAACATATACATGGCGTGCCGTATTCGTAGAAATTGCTATTTCGATGAATCTACGGAGATTCATCTGCTTAAGTAATGGAAATTTTCATAGTCAAAGCTCTTCAGTTTTGTTCACAACTTTCGGATGTCAACGCGTTTTTGTTTCTATTGTAAATAGTCTCTAGACTTTGAATAAAATTTCTTGTTTTTTTTTGCTTTACAAACTTACCAACTGTGCGTGAATAAGCCACGAGTCTATAAAGTTTTTTCCGAAAATGTCAATGACTTACAAATTTATGTATTCATATAAAATATATTCGTATATAGAATTTGTGCTTTGAATAAGTAAGGCCAAGTGTGATTAAAGGAATCACATTAACGAATAATTTATATTTGAAGTATTAATTGTAATTAAAAATTGCTTATTTTATTTGCATTTGTCAATATGCCTCAAAATAGAATTACAACCCAAGAAACTATAAAAAAAGGTTTGTTTATAGGAGTACTAATAATTGAGCTGCACTTTAAAAAGAGCTTCAAATATAACTATCAAAATAATCGTGTGCGTGCGCTGCGTGTGCACTAATACTACCAAGCTCTAGCACGACTCACTAACACATTCCCATTACAGTTTTATATAAAATACGGCCGTTAGTATTACATGAATATACTGGAATTAAGATTCTTGTATTGTTTTTAAATCATCAATTAAGGCGTTAGTAGCCTTATATGCAAATTTTCCGTTACTCAAAAGGGTGTTAAAATACAGAAACATTCTATGGTATGGTGTTTGAATTAAATGTTTTTCAAGCTTGTTACACGTGTATCAAATCAGCATTTACATGAAAAGACTTTAATGAGTAAAATTCGTGCAATGAATGTATGTATTTATAGGTATGTAAGAAAAGTTGTAGGTACCGATAACACGGAGATGGTAAAAGACGAAATAGCACAGCATTAGTGAGAGTATGAGACTCTAAGCCTGCAACCACAAGCTTGTTAATTAACGTGTACAACATGTGAAAATCTCTAACGACTCAAAGTTAGTATTGGCATTTGAGCGAGGCACCAGTTTTCCTCTCATGCCTCGATCATCACCTAAACATCTCAATTTTGCAAATGGAAAAACTTTTTTACACCACGAAATCGCCCCCAACGATCTACTGCCCTTCAAGCCCTGTGTACCTGATGAACATATAAACATTTCGCCAAAGCAAAAATCGACTTTCAACCCACCCATATTCAACGGTCGCTATTACTATCTTTTATCGAAATTTTTAGAAAAAAATATTTTACAATGTTTGATAGAACAATACATCTTTGGACATAGTCTTAGGTGTACAGAGTATATAAATCTTTTTTACCCATGACTAACATGAGAATCAATTATTTAAATTTGACATGAATAATACTATTAAATTATAGAAAGAATGCGAAAAAAATAAAACTCATGTACATATATGAAGATTAATAAATAATAACAACAATAGATATTACAGATTAATAACAGCTATATTAACAAAATAATATAATAACAGTTCGTTTGGGTGAAACCAAATTTGAGTCGAGTGGATTATTATAAATTTACACTTTATTTTTAAAAATAATATCAATTTTGTAAGTCCATTGGTAAAATGAAATTATGTTTCCTCGAGGATTATATAAGGTCAGGTTAAATTAATTAAGATTAGAAACGCAAATGTCAAATAAAAAACCCAGTTTTACTTGTCGAAACAAAGAATATGTTAAAAAATAATAAAATACAAAGGAAAAAAGAACACACATTCATTCTCGATTAGGAAAAATATGATGTTTCTGCAAATTCATTAAAGAAAGATTAGAAATAGCTCTTTATTGATATTCATACTTGATGACCATTCATTTAACATAAACGGGATAGGAGAATCCAATGCATATGGTGGATATTTATACTATCCTCTACTATTACTATTTTCAACCTTAATCTGTGACTATGACACGTCTACAGAATAAAAAACTTCGTAGAATTAAAATAAATATTATAAACGACTACGACTACAACGAGGTACTTTCCCTATAACGTGTGATGTGATGACTTCTAAACTATTTATTTCCTGCAAACTTTTTTATTCATAAATATCACCCGATTAAAAAAGTTTATTTTGATAATATATAAGTAGATACTGTAAAATAACAATAGAAGAAGATTCGCAGGCGTAAGTTTCATCTTACATTTAATAATGGTCTTGTCATCATAAATTCAATATGTTGACGTGACTTTCCAAGACAGACCTGTATGGACTGAAGTATCCATGTGAGGTTATATTTCATATAATACTATTCGTGGAATTGCCGCCATCGATCTTATTGTTGTTGACTCATCGTTTTCATCAAAATGCATTTTCTGATTTTATTTATTGCCTTTGTTCACATGTTACACATTAATTTATTTCAAATAATCCTATTCCAATATTAGACTTTCCATCAATATTGACATTTGAACCCTCGCTCGTGTGAAATAATATGTGAATAATATTCAACATAAACACACCCTTTCTTGATACCATAAAAATAGTTCCAGAAGTCTATAATAGATAACATATTGTGATAGAGCCACTTTCCGCGGCGGTACACATACTCTAAAATTAATACACTTTCATCTCCTGGGATATTCTAAATATTCTCACTAAAATTTATCAGTCGTATATTTATTTCTCACTATTCGCTGGACTGGTATATTTATAGTAGATTGTCGACTGGCTTCCCACAATCTCTTGCCACCAGGGTGCAACTTTTACGTTCCAGTGAGAAAATATGACACATATATTTGCAAAACATTCACCGTATTGTTATATTTATCACAAAATTCAAACAAATACATTTACGTACGTATTTTTAAATATAAAAAAAACTTCGTTAATATGCGAATGAGCCTCAGTGACTCATTTCAAAGGTGCAATTAACTTCGTAGTGCACACTTAATTTAAATGTTACTTAAGTGTTTGAAAAAGTATTTAAATTACCAACTGTTAATCAGCGTAATAGCTCAGGGGATAAGACGCGTGGCTACAAATACTGTGGTCATGGGTTCAAATCCCACTCAAGTCAAGATTTGATCCGTTATTACGACTGGGAGATCGGGAATAATTTTAATAAAATCCCGATTGATCATATAGATCCAGGTTTACTCTGATTTCCTGGATTGTAAAGTAAATACAAAGGCGATTATTAAGTCGCGCAGAGGCGCTATGTCGGTGACATGTGTAACTAATAATAGTTAAGATCACCGACAGACAATTAACACGTTATTGTGTATAAAAACCCTCTCAAAAGACCTTTTCTAAAATAAAAAGCTCCTCGGAGCGTAAATAAATAATTAATTTGATTATATTAAAAACAGGGTTCTAGGAATATACTTAAGTGGAAATGTTCTTATAGTATATCAATCATCGAAAGGCTTATATCTGACGCTTAGAATTATGGACTCGGTCTGCGGTGCAAACGATGTCCATAATTCATTTAGTGAATTTTTCAGTGGAAAATGTGTGCATGGAAGTAAAGGATAAAACTACCTTAATACAGTCTTGCTGATGTGGTGTCTGCTTAAGGCAAGTGCTGAGGCTTGCTTAGCATAATGTACTGCAACTGAAGAGGGATGAACTCAGCTACACGAAAATAGGATTAGGGCGGATATAAAGCGTTAAAATATAGAAACATTCAAACAGCAAGACGAATTTAAGATGAAAACAAAAAAGGTATTTCACGATAATCACAGACATTAAAGAGATACTCTCTGCAATCTTGTTGATCATTAGCCAGTCCATTTGCGAATTCGTGATGACCTATTCTTTTGTATATTTATCTTTTAATCGGCAGTAAACTTTTCAATTGAAAATTTTCAAGCTAAGAGCAGCGATAAAATTACTGAGAATGTGTAAAAACTTTCCGGTCCAGCATAGCCCGATAGAATATCAGATGAAACATAAAAGCTCTATTTCGAACTTGCTACCTCCCACTTGACCGATACCCTTTAAAGAGAAAACTTGTCCTTTTACTTTAGCCTCGAATTATAATCACCCAATGTCTTATATCTATGAAATTGTGTACGAGATATATCAATGAGAAAATGGATAAAAACGAGATAACTACTTCATAAGGATTCGTTTTTATTATAAATATTTATATTAAATATAATGGGACTATAAATAATATATACATAATTTAAAGTACTGTCTAATTATCGTTCTACAAGTTTGACCTTAATTAACTACTAAAATATATTTACAAATTAATCGAAAACGTTCTAATGCATCTAAACCACTCGATTGCATTATTGAAGACTCAAAATGGTAGTCATACTATTGATAAATGGATTTCCATCTGTATCACATATGAAATTATTATTTTTGGTAGGGTCGTTGAAAATACATATTTTTAGATCAAATCAAATAAGATTAAAAATGGCTGTTGAAATAAATCTGATAGGACGCTGAAACATGTTCATTCATTTTTGTTAGCCACATCGTTTGCTTTCAGCATATATTGCGACTCCATTTATATCGTGAACGTTTTTTTACGCACTCGAGTTATATGCCTTGTTATTTTTAATTAAAGATCACAGATTGTGGGTCCGTGCGGTCCCGTGAGAGTTAAATGTGTTTTTTTTATTTGAAAATAATAATAGCTATTTTGTTTGACATACAAAGGATTGAAAATAGGATATTTTTTTATTATTTTAAAGTATTCATTTAATTATCTTTTTTAATTAATATATGTATTTACTTGAACAAAATACAATAACAAAATTATTATGTTTACCAGTCTAGATTAGAAAAAAGCTAATTGTAATTATTCTATTACAAAAAAATATGACTTGAATATGTTATTTTAATCTATTAAAATATTTATTTTCAGCGTTTGATCATATCTTTGGGTAAAATAATGTTACTTTGCTTAAAAAATACTAATAAAGTTAGACGGTTAGAGAATATACATACACAATATGTATGTTTGGATATATTTTGGGCTTGAATTATTATTTTTTTCTTTTTATTTATAAACACATATACTAACATATTATATCATTCTGCAGTACCACTAGAGCACTACGGGGGATCCCAAGTCGCAGTGATGATAGTGCAGCACTCGTCAATTGAAAGATGCAAAAAAATCATATTTTTATAATTTACATTAGGTTTATGCCAAAATATTTCATTATTTAAAAAAATAAAGCAAATTCCAATAATATGCCTCAAAATCTTCACTTATTATTGTGAATATTTTAATTATAATTTAACATGGGAAGATTTTTTCACTTAATATTTATTACCAATGCCGATTGTTTAGTCATTGCAGTATCCAATTTTTTTGCTAAAATTACATTCAAATCTATCTATATTTCAATAAAATTTAAAAATTGTGGTTTTATATCGCCAACAATATCAACATACATATGTAGGTATACGAAAACTGTTTCGATATTATCGAATGCAAACTTACCGGATGATGTTTGCATACGATAGTTTGTGGTGAACAAAATTGAGCTGAACAGCATCAGCTACAAAAATTCAATATCCGAAACTATCATTTGAGGGTCAAAATCTACAAACAAACATTCACCACTCTGCATTAACTATATAACCAAAAAATCTACATTTATATTTTCTGTATTCAAGTGTTATGGGAAAAGTTGAAAGACTATTGAAACAAGGCATGCTCAATATTAAATATTTTTTCTTGAATCTGAGTATTTCAAATTACTTGTGCTCAGTTTTGAGGTTCAAATTTTATATTATATTAAGTGGAAGATGTCCGTTTATGATGTGTTACCCTCTTCATGTTCGAAATCCAATGACATCATACTCGTCGCAGTCGTAGCAACGTACGGCATGACGGGCGTAGAACTGCTACGACAGCGGTTACAATAGAATTTCATATTCACACAAATAGATTTGGGCGTGATATTTTAAGCTCATACTAATGACACATAGCAGGTAAAGTTTAACAACCGTCTTTACACGCATATTTATACAGTGGTACCTCGACATACGAATTTAATTCGTTCCGGGATTATCGTCGTATGTTAAAACAATCGTATCTCAAAGCAATTTTTCCCATACAATTCCATACAAACTGCCATTAATCCGTTCCAGCCCCTCAAAGAGACCTAGCAAAAAAATTGTTTTCTTAACGTACCACGTATTTTTTAATAAATAAAATGTTTATATACATTTTTTTAAAATCGGCAATGGATAATTGGGAGGTGGATAATTTGAGTTTAAAATAAATAAACTAGTAATAACGCACATAATAAATATTTATTGGCTATTAATTGATTTTTACTTAAACACAATTCTGGTGCGAAATTCAAATAGTGACCTTCAATAAAAATTAGCGATCATAATCGCGCATAAAAATTCGCATCTTAAATTTTCGTCGTATGTCGAGGTAGAAATTCTCGAATATTATTCGTTGTATCTCAAAATCAAGGGCATTCGTATGTCGAGGTACCACTGTATTGAAATATATTATTTATACACTTACACTTTCTGTTTTTGATGTGATAATTACCCAAATGCTTCCGAATTTTGATAATTTGTGCAAAGCCCAGATACATATTTTTATAGTTATTCAAGTCACGTTAAGACTCTGATATTAAATTACATAGTGGTTATGATATTCGAGTCGTACGTGGAAATGGGTAACGTATTGTAGTAAAGGCCCACGTCAACGCTTCGAGCACTATGATTCTACGACTATGACTATGGACTGGCTCTTTGTTGAATACTGTGTCAGCCTAAGGCTACTGTCATGTGCCGGATAAGTTGTTTTAATGTGCCATGAATGACGCCGTCTGTCGAGAAATGCCAGTCAGCTCTTTTTAAAATTTAAAACCTCTTTGCACACCCAGAAACGTTACCAACGGGGAAACGAGACTCTGCACTCAAAACATGCTTTGTCCTACATCATACCTGTTTGTTTACCTAACAGCGCTCTATTCTTACCACTATAAATTGGCCGACATTTAAATATTCTAATATATCTACAGAATATATATATGATAGTCGTTAAATAATAAATCCAGCAGAAAATCATCGTGACTTGGCTTTATGTTATGACAAAGGAATTGAGATTGTTTTTGTATATGGAAGTATACGACCAAATAATAAATATATCATCCATATGTGGATTTTGTTACAGAAGTGCACTATATTTTCGCAGGCAACGGGGCGAATAAAAGTATCCCCTGGACTCGCCTACCAAAGTCTATTCAAAATGTATTCACACAAATAGGAATTGGACGAACCACAAATACTACGTTGTAGAGGTTTTCTACCGCAGGTTTATAGTTTTACTCTACACACATAGAAAATTTATTTGTCGGCCTTTTTTTTGTCACCGCCTACCATGAATAATAGCAGCCACCGAAATGAGATGGAATCGTTCATTCATACAAATATTCAAGATTCATTCCTTTTAGTGCATTTTCACTGTGTGCTGTATCCCAACAAAAGCTGTTCCCTTAGTATCTTAAGTGATGCCAAGCGTAGATTCCGGGAGGAGACGTTGAATCTAATGAGATATTTAAAAAAATGTTATTATCCTTGCGAAATAAAAAAAAGAATTGTTTATTGGTAATAATAGAATTCTTGTAAAGAATATCGAGTTCCTAAGATTAGAAAGTATAAACAGAGAACTGAATTGTAGATAAGTGACAGATGGACACAATCCGTGATACTATAACATATTATGTTAGGTATTCCACTCAACCATGGTTAACACCAGGCCAATACTACTATCAATCATGCTTTTATCGGAATGCTTCTAAAAAATTGACCTCTATTTTCTTTTGTGCGTGCCTTCAACTCTAGAGAAAATGGTCTTTCTAGAAACCGATAAAATCTCTTATATGTATTTTCAACAAAAAATACAGTGTCAATTTTCCCTTTTAAGCTGATAAGAAAATGTTTCCTTGTTATATCCGATATCTATAGATGCTGATAATAATAAAATAAAAAGAACATAGGATCACACAAGTTAAAAATTATCTATTTTAATATTCCATGTGCTTATTTTATTATATCTGGAAAATTGTTTGATTGTTTTAAAAAAAGAAAATTTCACATTAAATGATGAAAATCATATACAATTGAACAAAGAAGTCTAAAGTCAAATTGATTTGCTTTAATATCATTTCCAATTCGACAATCCTTAATCTTAAAATAGGGACCATCCACTCGATTATATCAAAGTAATCGACAATTTATTACAATTACGAAGAATTCCGCCGCTCCTGTAGATATCTCATCAATTTTTATTATCTGTTTTACTTCAATGGAACAAATTGAAATTGGCTATTTGCGCCGAGAAAAGAAACCCAAAGGCTTTCTTTCTATTTTGATGAAAGGTATAATTCCGGTAGTAAAGTGATTTTGTTAAAACCTCTCAAACTGTTACCGTCTAAGCGTTCAATATGCATGAGACTTGGATCGGGTAGCCGGTAAGAAAACTCAATATCCGGTTAGAAAATAAGAAAGGAAAAAGACTCACTAATACGCGCCAGACATCCTGCTCTTGTATTCTTTTTCCCCTAATATATATATATACAACCTCTTGGTTACATCCAAAATAATGATAAGAGGCGAAGAAGCTTAGCGAGGCTCGCTGAGATAAGAATATTTTTATCTAGATTACTTTTAGAACATCACCGATATCAGCTTGAGCCTTTTCAACAACAACATTGACAGCTTTGTTTGCCTGTTTTTTTATGACAAGACCATCCATTCTCATATATCCTTAAACGAAAATATAACCGCGTGGAAAGTAAATCATGAATCACATTATATAACGACGTTATAAAATACACGGGGGTCGTCGAATGTAACAAAACTAGTTAGCAGAGCTGTGGGGCCTTTAACAGTTACAAAGTTTATCGTTGGCGTTAAATGGGTAAAAACGTCACCCTCGTCAGGGAGCAATAATAGGCTGTCGGCTCATTGTGATTCAGGTTGGCTGAACCGAAAACAAGTGGAAGGTAAATCCCAAAATGGGACACCGCATGAGGCTGTATAAATTTATTTGAACCATGTAATGGGACCAGTGCTGATGCATTCACCAAACAATCTACATTTAATCATCTTACAAACACACATCTAAATTATATTAATAAAAATTTAATAGAAAATATGCTTATAATATTGGTAATAATAATTTTTAAATAAAGGGATTTTCTTTAAAAAAATACGATATCTGGAATAACAACAAAAAGTTAAAGGATTTGTAAGGGATGAATCAGCGCGCTAAGGACGAGTCTATAGGCTGGCTTGAAATCAAATAAAAAAATTGACTATATGTATAAATATGTCCCTTTCTACTATTTTTGAATAGCCTACTAACTTCATTTGAAAAAAATACCTTTACTTTTCTGTTACATCGAAGTATTTTTCAGGACTTTCAGTTGCAAGCCAGTTCCAGCATCAATTATCGGTAATGAGCGTGTGTTTGAAATGTGTTTCACATTATACTCTCATCTTTATAAATTTTTTTGACTATGGTATTTGTATTCTTAGTTATAGGTAAAAAAATACAACTTTTTGGAAAATCATAATATTTAAAATATAATATAATTGACTCGATCTATAATGCAGCGTTGGCCGTAGCCCCACTTATTATTTTATTTGATTTTCATTTATGGTCATTTAGAAAGGACTTTTGTATGAACGCATTATATTCAAAGTAACTCACTATCTTATTATGAAAAAAAATATGTAAAAAATAGCGTGTCTCACATGTGTCGTGTGACATAAAAGTGGACTACGAAGCTATTTGTCTTTGTTGTATGCCATCCTTTGAATGATTTGACATATTTATTGTTTTGAATAAATGATTAATGGCCACGTTATATATACATTCTAACTTATATTATAAAGATACTTCATGCATAAAATGAAAATATACAATATTCAACTTACATAAGCGTCACGTCGATTGCAAAGGTTTAATATTACATTATTATAACTTTACCACTAAGCATATGTCATGAATAAATTTGTGGTTGTCAACTAAGTTGAATTTGTCTGTCGACATACCTTTAAGCAATTTACAAGATGCATTCGTCGTAGTTGTCTACGGCGTAGTATGTGGAAGGTTAGTACTTCATACACCAACTGCGCAATGAACGTCGTGACACCTTACAAGTTTTTCTTTCTGATCGGAGTGTTGAACTTCTCGTTACGGACGTGAATAAAATGAAAAGACGGTTTCTAGATACATATAAAATGTACATTTGTTACTAGGACACCATGCATTACTATTCTGAGTGTTGTTTCCATTACACGAAGAAAATCTTCTTCGCCACTTCATTATTCGTTGTACAAGTTGTGTGAGAGTCTCACGTACCAGACAGAGTTTTCCTGACTGAAACTACTATTTTTCTATAGTCAACCACATACATTTGGAAGTATAAACGCCCTCGTTGCGAATCGACAATGGATATATTGTCAGAACACGACGTGCCACTCAGTCTATCAGTTTTTTTAAACAGGTATACCTTCTTGTATACAAAGATAGGTATACGTTATTGTTAGTTGTTTAGATACATAAATTTTAACTAGATAGATAGTTTAGATACATAAATTTTAGCTTTTATTTTTTAAAATTTAAATACATAAAGCTTTTTTTTATAATCGCATCGTTTGTAATTTATGAAGTCTCATTTGCACTGATTTAAATAAATTATTCAAGTTGTCTCCAAATTCGAAACTTCGCACATTTGAATTGTCTAAAGAAATGTGCCCCATAAAATGATTAACTAATATTAAAATATATTTTGCTCTTCACGAACATACTTTTATAACAAACTTTGTGAAAGAGAAATTACATGTTCTATTTTTTTTTTTTCAATTTGATTAACAAAGATGAACTACCGTGACCAATTAAAACAAAATATTTACCCTTACTCGTTTAATTCAAAATAATTTATATTCTGTTACTTACGTAGTGTTGTCTTTTGATTAGCATCCCAAAAGTTTTGAAAGTAAACCTTGTCTCTCTAATAAATATGCTTTTATAATTAATTTAACTGTTATTCAAACTAGTTTATTGACATCATAAAAAATATCAATTGTACGAATGGCAAATTCAGCTTGGTTTTGATAAATAATAATTCAAAATTATTGATAGGGTTGACTTCTTGCTGGAATGCCATAATTTAAAGAAAATTGTTAGTTCTAACTCTGAACTAACTAGAGACTCTGAAGATAGTAAGTAGACGAGAGAACTTAGACTCGCTGATAAAATACTGGGGAAATTACAACTCACAATTTTCTTTAAATTAATTAAAATACCACTATTCCTGCGCTTTAGGTTTAATATGGGTGTATTCTATCTGACCAAAAAGTAGGGAGCTATATTATACCAGGTTGTTGTTGTTTCAAGTCAGATACAACAGAGCTTAACTACACAATGACTATGATTGCACTCAACAAACTACACCCATTATGTAAACAAAATTAATGAAACTTTTACTGGACCGGATTAATACATTAAGGATTGATTCAAAATATTATTTCAGGCAAAAATGTTTTAGTAGGACGGGTATTGATTGCCTTTTGACAACTAAAGGAAAATTATTAGAAGATGATGATTTTCCGAGACGAATCAAAGAGAATATTATCTCAAAGAAGAACTCTTTAATGAAGTTGCAATTTGATGCTTTCCTATTCGCGAAATTTCATTTGACGAAATAAAGTCTTAATTTGATTGAAATTAAGAGTCTCGAACAGTATTGGTTTTCGATGAAAATAGATATATTTTTTAAATATTTATAATAAACTAGAACAGTAAAGTTTTACTTATCATGGGGATTTCAAAAGAAGTAATTATTGTAAAAGGCAACATTAGCGTAATTATTTCTCAAATTGGAATATTCTCGACCTTACCTTTTGCGGAAAACGGTCGGATTTTCGACGGAATATTTGTGCTTGACTGTCAATTAAAATTTGGTGAAGGCAGCTTCTCGACACAATTAGTGGCTCATAAAACTATTCAGTGTGTAATAGTTAAGGATAGCTTTAATTTTGGTTAAGGATGAGAGGGTTGTTGTATGTCTAAATGCCGTAGCACGTAATTGAAAGGGTCAATCGTGCTAGTTTATGCGTTCAATCGGTAACCTTTGAATTTGTAGATAAGAACACCAATAAAATGAACGATTTAATTGCTTTGAACTTTTCTCATGAAAAATTAAGCGATTTATCTGAATGTTGTCAAAGAAAAAAAACACCTACCGAAAAACGTCGCAGTAAGCGATTCATTTTGATTATTCACTTCAATTAAATATAAAATATTTTAATATATCGTTAGGGTATCACCAAAAACTAAGCAATCAACACCAATAATATAAGATGTGAAGGTATATTCAAGAATTTCATAAGCAGCTTGAATTTACTTTTTTTTAAATTTAATTAAAGCTTTTAAATATATAAAAATAAACCATTTTGCTTCACGAATGGATCACTTAAACCGAGTTACGTGAAAAATGTTAAGCTTTTGCCGTCACTTCGGGTTGAAAAATAATATTTCTTAGACGCGCATCGTCATCCATTTATCTGTAAATATTTACATCTTTTATTTTATCAACTGACTACATAGCTTCAGAATTGAACAAAAGTAAACATTAACTGCATAAATAAATAATGGTCAAAATTACCGAAAATATAAAATCTCTAATGAATTCAAGGTTCAATTAAATATTCAATAATGCATAAAAGCCTTTGTAATCTCAAGACACTGATACATAAATATTATTAATATCTTCAAGAGCACTTTGACCTAATTAAACTGTTGTTGTAATAAAATCGTGTTCATTTTCAATTCAGTGAAAGCAGAATAATTATGCATAGAATTTGACCTGAAACTTGACAGTTGACCGTCCGCCTAAACTTCATCTCGACAAATATCTAGTTTCTTAAGTTTAATATAATTACAATCAAACAGTACACACCAACTTATTGTTAATTAAAGCAAACACAAATTAGTATAAGTAATTAGTAAAATCAGACAAGGCTAGTATAACAAATTCGCAACTGTCTCATATTTCACCCTCATATATCTCCAGTTTTTCAGTCTAAAGACCAAAACATTATTGTAAAGGAACTAAAGTATTTTAATGTATTTTAGGTAGAGTTTAGTTATTTTTTCTGTAGAGCGTTATTCATATTAAATTTAAATGATTTAAAATCTGTGGTGTATTTATCCGTTATCTTTTCAATGGGTTGGTTTTTTCTTACTCTGGCTTATTAGAATCCGATCCCAAAATTGCTTTACGTTTTGTTAATTAAGTTCAATTAATTGGTTCAAGTAATAGATACTTGACAAAGGCAACATCGAAGCAAAGTCACTTTTACGAAGCGATATCTCTAAAAGCTCGCAGAGAGAAGAATACACAAAGCTCGCTTCAGGCTGAAAGTAACTCGAGATACTTGAAATCGGCCACGTGCTAATTGAAGCTGTCAGTGGCAGTTGTCTGATATATTGCGCTCACCTAGATGGAGATGTAAATTTTATTGTTCTATAGAGGGTGTTCATCTGTTATCTCGTGTCACTGGACTTGATTGGAATGAAATTAATTTATCGGAAACCGCCACCAAAACTGAAGCCTCGTTAGCATTTTACGAACGATCGATTTCCCTCCTTTTTTGTTTCAATGGTCAAAAAATATACTAATTCCATGCAAACTACCCTACTGGAATCTGTCGAATTATAATTTAGATAGCTTGTTACTTTTTTATAGAAAACCCATTCGAAATATAAGATACAAAAAATAAAAAAGACAAAGTTGTGAAGCTACTATCTACAACTATACAAAATTTCAACATATAATTTTCGAATGGAGGATGAATGAATATCCTGGAAACAATGAATAAACCATATTGAATAGTATGACCTTAACAATGATTGATAATACAATATTTCTTAATAATTAGACTTAGGTGTATAGAGTTTATAAATCTCTTTAACTAACATGAGATTTTACATTTTTATGTGACATGAGATATAATATTAAATTATAAAAAATATGGGGAAATTAAAAAAATGGGTTTTTCCCCATACTTTTTATTACTTAATATTACCTTTCATATAAAAAAAATGTTTATATACTCCTGAGCCTAATTCATAATATATTTTGTATTATTCAAATTATCAAGTAAAATTTAAGTTTAATAAAGAGAGTATAATTTTTACACATTTACAAATAGGAAAATGATAACAACATATAATACTGAGAACTAAACAAAAATTTGTTTTGGGCAAGATCATATTTGAATCGAGTGAAGGATAGTTGGTTTCTTCGAGTTTGGTTGTATTTATATGAATTATTATAATCGGTTTAGTTGGCAATTATCAAAAAATGCATATTTAAATATACTGTCAATATATTTTTTTTGTTTGTTTTTTAATCAAACTCGTATTTTTTATTTATTACCCCGAAGAGCCTTTTATCGGTCTTTTTGTGAGGGTTTTTTTGACAAAACAACGTGTTAATTTTCTGTCAGTGATTTTAACTATTACTAGTTACACAAGTAACCCAACAGAGCGGCTCTGTCTTAATAATCGCCTCAGTATTTACCTTACAATCCAGGAAATCAGAGTAAACCTGGATCGAGACGATCGATCGGGATTTTATTAATATTATTCCCGATCTCCCAGTCGTAATAACCAATCAAATCAATTTAAAAATTCTTGTCTTGAGTGGGATTTGAACCCATGACCACAGTATTTGTAGCCACGCTTATCCCCTGAGCTATTAGGCTGGTAATATTAAAATTATAATACATATATTTTGATTGATTCTGATCCAGCGTAAAAATGTTCATAATCTGAGCGCATTATGAAAATTTAGGCCTAGCTCCTATCTACTAGATTATATTAAACTCTTTATTATATTTCTGTATATTTAAAAAAAATATAGTTTAAAATATACATCACATATTTTTGGAGCATAGCAACTTCCAAGCTAAGAGTACTCAAACATTTTTTAAGGGTGTAATTTTTAGGATTACTCTGAATTGGTTGTTAAGAGCCTTTGTACGAGTAGCGAGTATTGTTAAGTGAGTATGGTTTTTCAGGGAGGATTTGTTGGCAAGTGGCGACTAACGATTGTTTGTTTCGAAACGGTACTCAAAAGCTCGCGGGAGTAAACATCTCTCGGCTGGTGTATCCTGAAGCTATTTGTTCTTTCAGAACATGTCTGTGTACCTCTCGTCCTTACATACAGATTCAGAAATAGAAGGTGAGGATTGTAAACTGACAAACATACCCCCCAAAGAACAACAAACTAAACTCACTGTGTCTCTACACAAACTCGACTAATAAATCAACATGTCTCATTTTAATCAATTTCAATATTATGGAATTTCGAAAAATTCAAAAATTCATCAACAAAAAAAAATACGCTATAATAAAAATTCGTCCAACTTATAAAAGATACATCTCAGGCAATATAAAACCCATGATTATAACACGATAATTTTTCCATGATATCTTATACAATATATGGTATAAAAATTTTCAATTTCAGTTATCAAAATAATAAAAAAGGTTGAACAATATTGTCAATATGCGCTAATTCAGTCATTCAATTTAAAAACAAATATTGAACGCTTTACTTTTGTGTATTATGCAAACAGATAATTTAATATTCCTCTATCAAATTTCTACGAGCAAATATAACTTTCACATGAAATGTTCATTTTGAAACAAAACCATTTCACAAAACCTATGTAGGTACCTACTCTAAAGAATGATGGAAATATTATTTGTGTAAACGATAATGCCGCTTATATATATATTACAATTTCTTTATTAACATAAGTTTTTACATTGATTGATAGAACAATACATCTTTGGAAATAGACTTAGGTGTACAGAGTGTTTACATCTTTTTACCTATAACTAACATGAGAATGTTTTATTTAAATTTGACATGAGTAATAGAATTTAATTATAGAAAGAATGGGAAAAAAATAAAAACCCATTTACAAATTTGAAGATTAATAAATAATAACAACGATATTAACAAAACAGTTACAAATATAATGCTTAAAAACTAAATAACAATTTGTTTGGGTAAAACCAAATTTGAGTTGAGTGGATTATTGGAAATTTTATTATATTTTTAAAAATAATATCAGTTTTGGAAGTTCATTGGTAAAATGAACTTACGTTTCCTCGAGACATATTTGGTTTTATTTACATGTCTTATGATTGGGTTAGTCGGGAAGTTAGTCATTTTAGTGTAATGTTTTTACTCAAATCTGCGATATTTGCTTTGATCATTTTTAACTTAATGTCCTCGTGGACTTCTTTGAGAAATGTGCCAGGTTCAAGATCCAAGGCCATCTTAAGACACTTGTTTTGGACAATTTGAATTTTATTGATATGGATTTGTGCCGCAGTAGACCAAGCTGGGCATCCATACAAGAGAATCGGTCTGATAATTGATTTATAAAGAAGTAGCTTATTCTTGGGTGACAGCTGACTACGCCTGTTAATAAGTGGATATACGGTGTTAATAGCCAGGTTGCTCTTGTCCACAGCATATTTTACATGCTTGGACCAGTTCAACTTGGAGTCTAGGATAACTCCCAAATACTTGAATTCTTTGAGTCAAGGAATTTGTTCGTTATTGATACCAAGAGGGGGGATGTGGGATCGCTTTCTTTTGTTAGTAAATATTATTGCTTCAGTTTTACTTTCGTTGAGTTTTAATTTCCAGCGAGAGTAATACTGTGTTAGTAGGTCTACAGATGCTTGGAGGCGTCTACGAATTGTGTCTAATCTGTAAGATGATGTGAATATAGCGGTGTCATCCGCGTAAAGAGCTAAGGAGCAATTACGAGGAATAGGGATGTCATGGATGAAGAGATTGAAAAGATAAGGAGCGATAATACTTCCTTGCGGAACTCCCGCAAGGATTGGATGTTGTACAGATTTAACATTGTTAATATCTACTGAGAATTTTCTGTTAGTAAGATAAGATTGAATAACTTTTGTGAGATATGGTGGAGTGTTAGTGTTAATTAGTTTGTGAATGATACCATCAAACCAGACTACATCAAAAGCTTTGGCAAAGTCCAGGAAAATCATTCCCGTACTTTTTTTATTATTAAAATTTCCTCTAACATGCTGTGAGATTCTTGTTAGTTGTGAAGTGGTACAATGGCCCGGTCTAAATCCGAATTGTTCATTAGGAATGACGCAATCCAGAGTTTTTCGCAGGCGGGTTAATATGACTTTCTCTAGGATTTTACTCATGCAGGGGAGGAGACTGATAGGACGATAGCTACTGGGAAGGGATTTGTCTTTACCAGGTTTAAATATAGGGACTACTTTAGCTGCTTTCCAATTATCTGGAAAATATCCAAGAATAAGACACGAGTTAAATATTTTAACCAAACAATCAAGAGCCTTTTGTGGTAAGTGTTTAATAAGAGTGTTGTTAATGTTGTCGTGTCCTGGTGATTTTTTATGTTTTGAGTTTTGAATAATATCAGAGATTTCAGAAAGAGTTACCTCGTCAATCTCACATTCAGAATAGTTGTGAAGATTCCTAATTGACTTAGTAACTGCTTGTTCTGTGAGACTATCTGTAGTGTCATTATGTGTCAATGTGTGTGCTTTAACGAATGTTTCAGCGATGAGATCAACTTTCTCCTGAGCCTTGTAAATAATTTTATTACAGTCTTCGCTCCTGAGCGGAGGGATAAAGGATGTTTTTCTAGTCATCGACTTACACATCTGCCAAAGTGAGTTATTTTGTGTTTTGAGAGACCTTATCTTCTGTTCCCAGGATTCATTTTTATGAATTTTAATTTTATGTTTAATTTCTAAAATTAGCGCATTTATGACAGATTTGAGTTTACAATTTCTTTTCTTTCGCCACTGATTCATTAATCTATTTTTTACATGAATTAAGTCCACAATTTCAGATGGAAGTTTGTTCTTAAAAGTATTGTTAATGGTTTTAACAGGAATATATAAGGCGGCGGCGTTCTTAATAGAATCTGTGAGTGTAGTGATTGCATTGTCAACGTGAGATGTGTTGTTAGTGTCGAATTTAAGTGTAACGTTATTGTTAATATGAGTTTTGTAAGCGTTCCAATTAGCCGTCTCATAACTAAAGAAGGTTTTTTGGGTGATTTTGTAATTTCCGCCGATGTTAAATACAATAGGGAGATGATCGGAGGAAAGTGACTGTATTACGTCAACTTCGGTGAGAGAAGGACAACCCTTAACCACTGCAATATCAAGGATGGATGGATATCCTTTGGGTGGGAAATGCGTTGGACTTTCGGGGAAAAGGATACGAAAGTCTTTTTTATCACAATATTCTCTTAGTAAACGGCCATCCTTATTTCCGCGAATACAGTGCCAAAAAGTGTTTTTACAATTAAGATCACCAGCAATTATAACATCCTTACCGAGAGACATAAATTTGTGGATATCATCTTGACAAATTTCTATTTTGGGTGGCTTATAAACCGAGGCAATAATGTGAGTTTTATTATTAATAGATACACTAATTGCTATTACTTCAATTGAGTTAGTTTTACGAATTACAACTTTCGAATGACATATAGAGTCTTTCATCACGATTAAAACACCACCGCCTGTTTTGCAAACTCGATCGTTGCGATGTATTACAAAACCTGGTCTTCTCAGAATTATATTTGTATTAAGAAACGTTTCACTTATCAATGCAATGTCAACACTTTCTCTTAACATAAAGTCAATCATTTCGTCGAATTTATTTGAAATTCCCCGGGAATTCCACGCAACAATCTTAATATTAGAACAGTGACTAACCTTAGACATTATCAAGCGATGCGGCGAGCTCCATGATGAGATATATCCTTTCATTCTTTGTCTGACATGTCTTTAGCTTCCGCTGAAGCTCTTGAACCTTCAATACAAGAGTCATCAGGTCTCCTATCGGCATATCAGCGCTAGAGATTGGGGCGGTAATGTTCTTCGCAGTAGATGTGGTAGTGGGACCTTGGGCAATCTGTGCCCATGACAGGTCAGTCACGTGATGAGATGTGGACGGGGAGATGACCTGGGCGGCCATTGGTCCACGAGCAACCTGGGACCAGGAGCGTCCGTTGACGATGTTCGGGGGCGGCACTGGTGCACGCTGGGTGGCCGGTCTCGCAGCTGGCAGCTTGGGGGTAGATCTTAATTTGATCTGCTTCTGTCTGTCCGGGCAATCCTTGAAGTTTGCAGTGTGGTCCCCTCCGCAATTGCAGCATCTTGCGGGGGAAGTGGCATCCTTTATGCATGTGGAAGTCTGATGATCGCCGCCACATTTCACGCATTTGAATGCGTTGTTGCAGTTGGATGCTGCGTGTCCCCACTGTTGACAACGGAAACATTGCGTGATAGAATTTCTCCCAAGAGAGTATTTTTCAATTGTCACTCTACAGTGACAGATATTGGTGGTGTTTTTGAAGTCACCCATATTTGTCTCATTGCTGAGATTTACTAAATATAGGGGTGACTTTGTAATGGAGCCATTTTTTCCTTTCATTAGGAACACGTCTATTACATTAAAACCTTTGTCGCTAAGGTCCTGCTTGATTTCCTCTACTGGAAGCAGAGGCAGGCCTCGAATGACAGATTTTTTAGGTCTGTCACATTCTAACGTAAAGGAGAAAAATTCCTTGTTTAATGATTTCAGGCCCGCTTTAAGGGGCTCTGAAATCAGTGATATTGCTGGTTTGGACTCTGACTTGTCCGTTTGGTTTATAATGTAGTTGGAATTTATTGATGAATTTCTTGACAATCGTCAAGTTTTCACCGTGCCCTGAAGATTTGAGATATAACGGGGGAGGTTTTTGACATCCTTATCGGATGACAAAATTACCTCCCCCAGCGACTTAAATTGGTTTTGTTTTGGAATGGAAGTAGGAGTAGTAGGTCTTGGACGTTTGATCGGGTTCTTTGGTAAAAGAAACCCATCGATCGTCGTTTGAGCCATTACGTTTACGAGTTAACTAATGAGTATATGTTACTATGATAAGGAGCGATGGTACCTGATAATAATGGTGAAGTGGATTTTGGCGGCGTTGCGGCAAACTCGTTATCAGGAGAGGTCGCAGGGCGGCAGACCGGTTTGGTAGTTGCGTCACTTGTGTACTTGTCACTTTCGAATTTGCTTAACCATGCAAGGAGCACTTCAATATACGTGTGTACAAGACGGCTGTCTGGACGTAACTGAATGCCGCTTATAGACACTCGCGAATGTTAGAGAATGTAGACGAATAGCGACAGTGGATTTGTCGAGTATGTGGTGAATTTTAAATAAATGAAATTAAATGTTTTGAACACCGATCAGATTTGTGTAGTGCGTAATATTAATATTATAAGTATTATTTAAAAATATTAAAATGCAACATTCGCACGTATACATTCGCGCGAGTGTATGGATGCACCATAAGAGTTGGGATTTTCATATTATTTTGTACATTCATGGCAACATAATTTATTATTTTCAGTATGAATACAAACCATAAATAGACAATCAATGTGTCTGGTCAAAATTCAAATTTTTTTTGCTTCTAAAATTGTTCAAGGAAACGATATCAATTTTAAGTGTAATGTATTTGGAAATATGAATGCACGAATGCACAGTATTCGATGTAAAGAAATTTATTAAGCAAATTTACAAGGCAGCATGACTGCACCATCTGCTTTCTGCTTTTATTGAAATCGTGTACAGAAGTAAAACAGTCAGTTGGTCCACAATTCTCGTGCAATAAGCTTTTCCATTATATTAATGTGCAAATATACACTTATTTCCCTTTACCCCAGCATTAAAATGTATCTGAAAAGTTTGTTGAGATAAATGAGAATTTCATTTTATTACGTCCGATTTAACAGATTTATATAGTTATACCAATAATCAAATGGCAAAAGGAATAAAATCAAATAAAGGCGTTTAGGACTTATGGGTCAGTGTATATGTAATAAAGACACTATTCATGTGCGCTTTTAAGGATTTTTTGTATAATAGATTAAATTCGATTTGAAACCAACTATGCTTGAATAAATTTAAAAGCTTTTAATAATTATTTAATTTTGATTAATGAAAAAATCACCTACACCCGTTAATATTAGAAAGCATCAATCATTTGAGGACAAAGCTTTAGTGGGGACATGAGACACTTCCGTATTAATCTATGGGGTGCCGACACCAAAGAGAAACCTTTTTATAGACAACCCTCTCTCATTAGCAAATTTTTGTGCAAAAAGCTAGATAAGTGAGCGGAGGCTTTAGAGGATAATGATGACCTATATGAGGGGTGATTATTCTTCGACGCCTACGTGATATATCATCCTCCTCTTCGATACACGACAACGGGACTTGTACACCATTACGGATACGCTATTTCCTTTTCGCACAGATTTTGCTCTATTATCCTAGACGAATTGATGACAACCTCCCAGAGATTGATGATGGGTTCGACGTCTTATTTTTTACCCATACTGAATACGTGCCGTGCCGATCGAGTTAAGCAGACGCGGAATCATTTATCCTATATTCCTACGCAAAATACGCATTGAAAGCAAAACAATGCCCCGATAGAATATATTCTCCACCTTATAGACAATATATAGCTGAGCTTTTGATTGTAGGTGAGCAATCAATCAAGTCAACGAGACCAACAGATACGACACCTTTTTATTTTTCCATCCACCCTATCAGGTACCTTCATAAAACAAATTTTATCTTGTCATCGGCTTTTTGAGAAGGTTTTTTTTTTACAAATTTTGTTTTTTTATACACAACAAAGTGTTAATTAATTATCTTTCGGTGATTTACCTTACAATCCAAGAAATCAGAATAAACTTGAATCAAGACGATCAATCGAGATTTTCTTAATATTATTCCCGATTTCCTTGTAACCAATCACCATTAATAACCAATACCACCACCAATAACCAATCATATTTTTTTACCCAAGTATTTGTGGCCTCGAGCTTTATTTATCCCCTGAAATATAACGATGTTTTTTATTTTTTAAATTTTAATTAAAATAAAATACTACATTTTTGAACATGCTCAGTAAAATACAAATACAATTGTGAAATTTTTATTTGATTGAATTTTTCAAAATAGTTTACATTCGCTTAGTATCCGTTATTTATTTTAAAGAAATAGTGATATTTTTTGTATTAAAAGTAAAAATTAACATTCATATGTTACTAGGTATGTACATTCATAAATATGTATACATATGTAATACAAGTAAGCCATAGATTACTCAAAAGGAAAGGTTACTTACTTAATGAATGATTAAAGAAAGATTACTTGAAGGATAGCTATTTTTATTTAAAGAATAGCCATCCTTAAATTCGTACCTACCTAAATCTAAATGCCGGTTGCATATAAATCACTCATTTATAATAATGGCCTGGGAAACCACCACAGTACAGTATTCGCTAAAATCATCCATGAGAAAAAAACATAGAAATTAATTACGTGTAATAAGTATCACCATATGAAACAAATTCGCCCAATATACAAATTAATAATGAAATTGTTAAGTGCGTATTGAATGATGATTCATTGCTAATGAATGATACTTACATAGAGAACAGAACTAACGGATATTTCGCATCATTCACAGCATATTTCGGAAGCTCCACTTGCAATGAATATATGTAATATTATAGTATTTATTTATTAAGAGTACTACAATAATGTTAATAATTTTATTTCGTGTAGTAAACGCATACAATATCATACACATTGTGAAAACAATCATCATGAACAATTTCCTATATCCGCGTTAGATTTACTACATCTACGTACATACAATATCTCATCCAACGTCCAAAACCACCAATATGCTAAACACAACTATCTATCATTGAGGTCTACATTTCGATATCAACCATTTATAATATTAACGAACTTGTCAATATTTGAAATTGTTCTCTCCATTGTCAATATTGTACTGATTCTATAGAACCTTATTATGGTCTAGCGTGTGTGTATATTATATGTACAGTTGTCTCAACCATCAGTGTTACCAAATGGAAGAATAATATTATATATTATTATTTTACTACAATTAATACATATCTAAAATTTCGAAAGGGATTTTTAATGATAGTAATATTAAACTAATTTCAATATAATATTAGAGATATTTAATAATGCGTAATCAATGATAATTCTCAAAAAACGGTAATAATCGGGAAACTCGCTTTTTAAATATTGTGATGATTGTGGTCATCAGCATATGAAAACCGTATTGAATTATTTTATTTAAAATTTACTTTAACAATTCAAACACCTTCTGAATGAAAAAATAAACAACTTATTAACGTCCTATTAAAAATCCAAGCAGAACATCAAAAAACATAAACAAATTGAAACTTTCAATTAGTCTAAAATAATACATAGATAATATCCGTTGCTGTTTTTGTCAGTGAATTTGACATATGATAACAAATACAATGAATTTTTAAATATTCATACATCAATGAACATTCTCGCTTTAATTTTGAAAATAATCACAAATTTAGATTTTCTATATATAAAAAAACAATCGTATATTTTTTGTTTTATTGTTATATATTTTTTTTCAGTGATAATAAACTAATTGTCTCTCTGTATCTCGCCCTCGGTGGTTGGCCCTACCCAATGCGGCACACATGCTTCATATCCATATCATTGCTCAGTTTATTCATAAGTAATATTCTTAGTCGTAGTAATAATTACAAGTCTTTAATTGTCTGTTTATTATTAATATTTTTTTGAATTAGTCGAAACAATTAAAATATTCAATTTAATATATTATTTACACATAAAAAATATGTTTAATTAAATAAAATATTAATTTTTATACAAATAGGTTCTACACTTCTTTAGAATGATATATATTTAATTTAAATATAAGTATATCAACTCATGTGATAATTCTCAATAAATACATTGCTAAGTAAGTGTAATGCAAGACTCTCGTTTTATAATACAAAATGTAACAGGCTGGATATTGTATTTAATAAATAATTAGATATTTGCGGTCTCTTAACAAGCAGGCAGGTGATCGGTTTTCCACATTGCTCGTTTAATTAGATTAATTTCTATGAAGCCATTATCGCATTGCGTAACGGTTCATCGAGGATATTTGCAATTTCAATTCAACTGTCACGATGAAATCTCACTTAATTTCGATGATATTTGGTACGGCAATGTGATCCAACCTACATTGATTAAAATTACCATGGATGAGATCACGTCATTTTCCAATATAATAATTTATTAACATTATCGTATGCACCATTAATATGTGATGTCATTTGATTACATTGCATTACTACGCCATGTTTTGCGGCTAGTCACAATTGTCCTGTGCTGTACTTAGTCTATTTTTGATCTGTCAAACGTTTCACAATGGCAGCGAACATTATAATAAATTTATTAAATAATAGCAGTAAGATACGCAATAATTAAAAATATCTTTACTATCTACTATATTTCATTTGGTTTAAATTGCCAGTAATTTGCCATTCTAGTTTTTGGTAATTACTCTAAAGCCTCCCTATAACTATAGTAAATTTTTGAACTGAGACTCAATAATACATATTATATACTGGGCTGTGTAGAAAATTGTTATTAAATAAAAAAATCGTTATTAATTTAAAGTTTACAAAGCAATTTTATTTAAGTTCCATATATACATAGAATATTCCTAACTTCCATAAATACAATACATATTTAACACAATCTCACGTTTATGTTGCTTATATAGTAGTTAGTATAAAATAAATAATTCTAATTAAATGAATAATTCAATGCTGTAGTCAAATTTTTCATCGATTTCAGTATACTACATATATACATGTTTTATATTTCATGAATGAAGAATAATTTTGAGGGTCAATCTACACAAAAAGTAACTTTTAATGTATGTTTTTTTGAGTTTTAGTACTGATCAAATCTGATTCTTTATTGATTCACAAATTATTGCCGATTTATTAATTAATTATCCTTTGCGTTAACAATGTGGAAATCATTATTCATTCGGACATATTATTTTTGTGCGGCGATAAAATACTATTTTCTGTTCATGTATGTATGAAGGTAAAATTTTAATAAAATATACCACAGGATACATATTTTATCGATTTCAATTTTATCAAAGCTCAATGGATGCATGTACGTGAAATGCATTTGATTGAAGCTTAAATTATTCATAAAAAATTACCAAGTACCCATTCATTTCGGTAACAATATGGAGGTTTGGAATTGCTCGTTTAATTGCAACAAATATTTGGTTTCGGTTGACATATGCAATGGAATACCTTACAAGGCGTGGAGTATTGTATCCATATTGTACATACGTGGTTATATCCCATGATAGTGGAGTATGACGCCAAAACGACAAACCCACAAAGGTCTACAGTTCGTGTAATTGAAACTGGTAATGGGCAATTATTGTCGGTGGTACTGAAAATTATTTGGTCATAGTATAATGCAGCTTGCACCTGTAATATTCAACCAGTACACATATTCAGTATCTGGCCACGTTAATGAAATTTGCGGTGCCAGAGCGTCATAACTAAAAGCCTTGTCGTTAATCATATTTCATCGTCAAAGGTTATAAATTAGGCTATCTATTCTTGAATGTGATGACTTGAGTCTACTTTGTCGGCGAAATCTGTTACTCTCTTTGGGATAATAATGGTCAAATATTATTATGTATACTTTAATCATGTCAATGTATTGACAAAATAAGTAGAAGAATCTAAACCAAATATGCACTCTTATTAAGAAAATTTGTATATATATATGTGATTATGACGAAGCACGTGTAATGCTTTAAGCTATCCTTTACTTATAATAGTAAAATACATTTCGTCGGTATATGTTTAACAATCTAGATTAAAGACGATACATTCTAAGTAATAATTATAACATATGGATATAAAAAAGCGTAGAAGCGTGAGACTTAAACCCAGCATGCTTTTTAAATTCAATATGCCAAAAATAGACCGATACTCTTTATTTTCTATGTTTTTAGAGCATTTGTCAAATTTTGGAGGTGCTCAGAAGCGAGATTATATACAATGGCCCGATACCTAATGACGCGTGGTTAAAATTGTATATTTTTTATAGTCTACACTACTAAAGAACAAAGAATAGCGGCTGAATTTTAATCTATCACTTTTTTGTTCCTGGGAGTAATCTGCTTTAACAATGAGATTACAAAAAAATGCGATCTTTTATGCGGAATTAGATGATTTTTTCAAGATTTTATTTGTGAAGATATGTATATTATCTCTTTTCTATAAATGTTACGAAATGAATTACATAAATTTATAATATACAGTATAATCTCAGCTTACCCACTTCCTAATGCAAGCTGAAAAACTATCACGTATTTATTGATCGTGTTAATTACATGATGGAATTTCATAATTATTTATAGTAATAAGTTTGCAATGTGTGTTAATACAGTGGAAAATAAAAATACAAACTTCTTTCTTTCAATTACCACATATTTGATTTCATAAGTCATCAAACAAAGTAAATTGTTATTAATTTCTAATGTGGGTTTTGGATGGGAAATTTTGTGAAAATTCCACTTGATTTGTGTAAATGTAGATCATCCATATATTGTAAAAGCGACCCTTTTATCTCTAAACGCCACACACCATAGTCAATTAAGCACTTTTATATTTTGAATGTTGAAGCGATTAGTGATGCGACAAATTAATGTTTTATTATATTTAGCTTGATGAATGGTTTTTAGGTGTTCCCGGTATGTAATTAGGTTGGGCACAAATGACGTGTCACGGATCACGAATAAAACGCTTTCATAGGACGTGATTCGTAATAAACAGAGTAATAAGAGAAGGATCTGAAGGCGTTACAAATTCCGTTAAGGCATCGTGACGCTTCATTAGCACTGTGATTCAGGACGTCGCGACGCCTTGTACCATATTGCATGTCTATTTGATCTTATCAAACACTATGATTTATGACTTACAACTCATTCATGTACAATATCCGACAGTGAAAAATACTTACTATATTCCATCCGCCTTGTTACCGATCAAAACAACATAATGAAACCTGCTTTCATAGTTATAAATTGTAGGTATACAGTATACATGACATTTATTTAGCTATCTAATTAAATATACCTATACGCCTCGAAGGGCTTTTGGGAAGGTTTTTATAATATTTTGTGTTTTTTAGACACAACAACGTGTTAATTCATTGTTCGCCGGTGATCTTAACTTTTACTAGTTACACAGATCACCTTAGAATCCAATAAATCAGAATAAACCTCGATCGGGATTTTATTAATATTATTCCGATTTTTCGGTCGTTCAAATTTTTTTTACTTGAGCGGAATTTGAACTCATTATCACAGTATTTGTAGCCACACGCCTTATCCTCTAAGCCATCAATAACTGCTGTGTATATATTTTTTAAATTATTCATGGTTAATATAATGATTAAAGAAATAATAATATTCTATTATATAAAGAGTCATCATAATATAAGTCTGCAGATAATTATTACGTAGAGCAAAAATAAACTTTAAAAACTACTGCATTTTTTAATTCGCTTACCAAGTGTTCAAAAAATTTAATTATTACAAGCTCTTTGAGATTTACTTAGAGTGGAGCTTCTGCTATGTAATAAATTACTCAGCTCTTTTAATATTAATCAAAAATGTTTCGACACAATTATTTTATATTCCACTATATTTACTGTTGAAATCTGAGTCGATCTAAACTTTACTGTAACATTGGGCTTCAATTAATTATTAACACACAGAATTTTGTAGTAATAAATTGTTTCCTAAGTTATTATATAATCATACATAAATTCATAAGTATTTGTTTATTTGTATATTTTCGACGAAAAGTTCATACAACCCTGAGTGTATTCAAAATAAACGTGGTGTAAAACCGACCACGAGTGCATAAAGGCGTATTGCTAGCACAATAGCATGGTTGTAAAAATTCTACACCACACTACACGAGGCTTTACTTTCCAAATAAATTAGCAAAGTATATGTATGACTACGATATTTTATTGAAGCAATTAAAATATTGTAGTGCACATTGGTCGATACATCGAAAAGTGGTTACTTTAACAATTCTAACTTAACTGTTTTTTCGATAAACTCAAGGCTTCATTTATAGTTTGAAGACATTTTTTTATTATTATATATTTAACTGGTAAGTTTATGTAGACATTAAAGCGGCTCAGTGGTTACTAACGGGCACCAATCCAATAAGAGTATGTAGACAACACTAACTAGATTGACGGCCCAAGCATTATGGTTTATTGTATTTTATGCATATCTTATTGGAGCTTATTTAAATTAGTTGCTCTTCTGTGATTTTTGTTTGACTTATCATCGAATCTAAGGTATCAGTGAATATTTTTAAACCACACTGGATCAATCTCTACTGAGTACTGACCCTTTGTATCCGAGCGGGGCGCTATTCAACTTTTTTTGAAAACTTGTAATATTTCCTAAACCATTCAAAAAATCAACAATAGAAGTCAGCTTTCATATTTTATTTAAGTAATAAAAGAGTACTGAAAGTTACATTGAGTTATACGAAATAACAAAAAACTTATAGGTTTACAAAGTTGGCTTTAGTTTCAAGAAGCTCATGATTCCATTAGAGGGTTAATGTATTTTTGTTTGGGTTGTATAGCATACTTTGTATATTAGGTACGATATCATCAGATTTAAAATATGTAGCATCCATCAGGAAGCATGTAAAACATTTAAACTGAAGCCGTTTGTGAAGCTTGTTTACAAGGCACAGTCGTGTTGTAATGGATGCCGATCTGGAAGTACATTTCAGTTAAATTTATAAGCTATGCAAGCTGAAATGCACCACAAAAGCACATTGTATTGTATACACTGACCTGGTCGCTGTACAACCAAATACATGAAACCAAATCAATGAACCAACCAATACGTTCCTATGAGCAGTCGCATATCGCACTGATCGGACAAAAGAAATGCTACAAATTTACCAGTTCTATACCTACCATATATTTCATTTTTTTATTCGGAAGCATTCGAATCAATTGATGTATTCTGGATATTATTTAAAAAATAGTGTAGGCATAATATACAGGGTGGACCTTAATTAACTGAGAATGTTTAAGCCGGTGGTAGGGTATCGCAAGAATGAGTGAAAAAAATATTAATAGTATTTTTTGAAATCTAATTTGGGCCATTATCTTAGGTTCAGCTGTTTCTGTGAATTACTCAGTAGTGATTCTTGTGTCTACTAAATACGTTTATAGGAAAATTTTCGCTTATTTCAGTTAGTGCAAGTCCTCTATATATATAATGAATATTATCGTGCAATGAAGCGTTTTATCGTATTTGCGCTCTGTAAATTTTTTTATTTATTTATTTTGAGCTCCGAGGTGCTTTTTTGTTTATTTATAGAGGGTTTTTTTATACACAATATAATATAATTCATTGTCTGTCGGTGATCTTAATTATTATTAGTTACACAGGTCACCGACTTTTATTAATATAATTCCCGATCTCCCAGACGTAATAATCGATCAAATCATTTTAAAAATTCTTGACTTGGGTGGGATTCGAACCCATGACCATTACGCTGGTTATTAATTTCAATTCTCTTATATTAACATAAAAATGTACATGATTTATATCAACAGTTATTGTATATCAAATATTACATGCACGGAATAAATGAGAAAGCTGAATGTGGTCAAATCCTGTGAAGATGGGAAATTTTCAAATACAATTCAATTTTATTAATATTATTCTTATACTTCTTCTATTCTTCGTCTTCTGATAATATCCAAAATAATATAATTTGACGAATAATAATAAAGTAACATAATAAAAATGTAAGCCATTGCAGCGTTGTAGCAGCAGCGAATGAAACTAATTCTAAGTTGCAGTTCGAAGACAAAAATTAAAGCGATAATTCCGGCACTTTAACTATTTATAATAATATAGTCTTTCCTCAATAATATTCACTTAAATTAAATAATAATGTTATATTTCAATATTGTAGTAAGCAACCTCGTAGTGCATTATAGTGCCAGGCCACACGACTTAAATGAACGCGGAACTGCCTCCATTACTATCGGAAATATGTTCCTAGTCTGAAACTTATAAAAAACGAATATGTGGAATGCCGTGGAGTATATATAATATTGTATAATAAAAAAACGTCACCCATATTACAAAATGTGTTATGGCCTTGTTTTGTGGGAATTTATTGGGCTTGAAATAAAACCGGTCCATTTACATATTATGTCTGTTAAAATAACTTTGTTTGTTTAAGTTTTTTATTATTATTTGAAATGTGACGCAATTAATAAAAGAACTTGAGAATCTTTTATTCATATTCATTATGCGAAAAACCTAACTAATAATCATAGTAATTTAAAACGAACATTTATAGTGGGTTTCACAATATATTTTTCAAATTTCATCTGTCTTTTACTTTAAGTATTATCGGCTATTACTTAATATATTACCTTAAAATTCAGTAAATCAGAGTAAACCTGATTGATCGGAATTTTATTAATATTATTCCCGAACTCTCCGATAATAACCGATCGAATCATTTTTTTGGCTCGAGTGGGATTTGAACCAGTGACAAAAGAGTATTTTTAGCTACGTGTCGATGTTACACTGGTTATGTGTTTTCATATTTTAAATCTATGACAAAGGTGCTCATTAATTATATTTTAAGAGAACTTTGGGTACCACAAAAAATTTAAAATATATATTTTTTAAATATTTTCTGCTGTTATTTTTATTAATAGATTAAATCAAATAATTTTTAAATCAGGTTCATCTGTATTAGTGGTAATAATAACAATAAACAACTGAGATTTGTGACAGAAATTTGTAAATAATTATTTATATTGTGTTGAAGCTTATTATTATGTAAGCCCCATTTGTAAAAGAAATTCTTCGAAAATAAGCTACACACTTGCATGAATGTATCCAATTATTTTTTGCTTTTTATATTCACATAGTGTATACCTATTTTTTTTACATGAGTGAGCTTGCAAGTTAGTGTATCATTCATAACTGGTTGCAATTCGCTAAGAAGTGGCTGTAAAATGTTAACACAAGCAATTTGTATGGCTGAAAATAAGCTTAGATTTGCGATGCCGGATATGTTTTTACGAGTTTTCATAGATTGGTTGCATCTGGCATACAATTCAATAAAAATATCCGGTTTGCAGTAAAAGCATAACGCTTTATTGTGTCTGATGCTAGAAGAGGAGAGTGCGCCTAGATTGGATATCTACTTAAGTCAACAGCTAAGCTTTACATTTTATACTTGAGGCTTTGGTTAAACTCTTATTTGACGTTCGTGCATAATATTTTCATCGCTACTCATAAACGAATATCGGTTAGAGACGTGCGTCAAGTGTTATTAACTTACTACATATTATGTAATATCGCGTTTAAAGTTATAAAAGTATATTTATTATTTCTTTGTAGTGTCCTCGAATTTCGAACATATTCTGTACAATTGTCTTGGGATGGAGATGCCTGATTGACGGCAACTCGTTCGGCAAATATTGAATCTTAGAAGAACCTCCTATGTTATGTACTTACTTCTCAACATACACTATTTACAATGGAGGATAGATGAAAAGAGAAGAGAAAACCGCACTTTCTACACTGTCATAAAGATATGTGTCAAAATCACGTATTATTTATCATACCGAATTTAAAAAATACATTATCGTATGTGTCGAGAGCGGGCATTAAGCATGCTTAATTGAATACTTGTGGCCAATTTCGATTTTTTTTATATTTACGATATTGTTGCATTGAGTGGTTAATATAGTAATGTTAATTTTATAACTCTATAATCGCGATGGGTGGTATAATGATCAGATGTGGTTAAAGGTAAGCGAGGTCGACCGTTTATTACAGTAATAACGAGAAGGCAGGTTCCTTAGCTGGGACAATTTGCATCTCCCTCGTGGAGGCTCTTGATGAATAGATGTGGTGTTATCGGCAACACAGGTTATTGTGTGCTATTTATTTCCCTTTGAACCATACAATGTTATCAGATCTTACCTGCGGCACCTTCAGCTAGCGTCGCGACGCTTCTACACTCTCACAATCGTAGCTTTAAATAAAAGTTGACCTTAATCTTGCCATGACATCAATTTCAACAATACTATTTACATCATATATTTTAATTCATATAAATGATAGGTTCAATTGCAATTATAATAAAACATTCTCTTTTATATAAGAAAAAAATTCAAGTTAGGAGAAGGGAAAAACCCTACTCGCTTCTAGAAAATATTCTCAGGTATTAATAGTTTTTTCCATTTAAATATATTCACGTGCATATCAGTATTGTATGATTCAATTAGAGGAAATGCAATATTTCCTTTTGAGGGAATCAATAAACAAATACTTATTTTACATAATAGTTATAGCTAATCATAATAATATATGTATATTACAATGTCTTTATTATGCATAAGTTTTTACAATGATTAATAGAATAATACATCTTTGGACATAATCTTAGGTGTACAGAGTATATAAATCTTTTTTACCTATAACTAACATTAGAATGTTTCATTTAAATTTGACATAGAAAGAATGGGAAAAAAAATAAAAACCCATCGACAAATATGAAGATTAATAAATAATAACAACAAAAAAGCAGTATTAACAAAACAATTACAAAATAAAATGCTTAAAAACTAAATAACATGTTGTTTGGGTAAAACCAAATTTGAGTTGAGTGGATTATTTAAAATTTACACTTTATTTTTAAAAAATAATATCAGTTTTGGAAGTCCATTGGTAAAATGAACGTTTACTTGAGGCATATTTGGTTTTATTTACATGTCTTATGATTGGGTTAGTTGGGAAGTTAGTCATTTTAGTGTAATGTTTTTTACTCAAATCTGCAATATTTGCTTTGATCATTTTTAACTTAATGTCCTCGTGGACTTCTTTATTAAATCATAATAATGTGATGTTTTTAATATAATATTTACTTAAAATACACTAACCATGCGGTTGAAGGCATTGTATCTTGAAATAAGTAAACTTAACCGTCCTTGCCTTTAGAAAATCCAATTAATTGGCTACTTTAAACCATTGATACGTATATAAATTACAAAAAAGGGTAGCACAAAGAGGTATGGAAGGAAGAGTACTCTGATGCGGTTTATTAATGTTGGCAACGTCAGCAAAGACTTTTAAGCAAAGCACTCAAGTTTATCAAGAACACCTGGTTCGATGGTTTCTCTCTTCTGGCTGGTTGTTCATATGAGGCCACTTTTACTGTTTATCTGACCACATACTCTTCAATGTCGTTTTTTCAATCCTTCTCATCTCTTTCTCTGTCTCTCTTCTGCACGTACTCCAAATGACGACATCCTTTTGATGCTTACTTAGTGCTCAACCATGGCACGCGCCTCGCACAACTCTTCGCATAAATCATCTGCGGTACTTGTACTGACCACTGCCTCTCAAATATATACATCAATATAATCTAAAACAATTCAAAAGTATTTTTTTTAAAACAAAAAAAAAATCACAAATTGCATCGCAACAGAAAATCGTATCGCTTTTTTTATGATGTGAAAAAATGATCTTCTCACTACCTGCTTGTGACATTTTATGTAATAATATAAGGAGACACGAGTACCAATATAAAGCATCCCGCAATATTCTTGAAAGTAATTATACCTTGTGATGTATGTACTAATTTTAATATTGAAAAGTGAATGTCTCGAGAAATGACTGCCTTCTGTGAAATGCAAACCCTCGAGGCACGTGTATAAACACGTGTAAGGCCACTTGCGAGGTCACGAATGTGTGACCCAAGAGTAAATATACACGAATAATCATAAACTCTTTCACATATGTCTATAGTCTGTCAAATTCAAAAGTGCATCATAAATAATTTTCAAAATAATTGAAGATATTATATTTTGGTAGAATGATAGTTGGAAAGCATTCCAATAAAACCAAGCAACATCGATATGCAACAAAAAAAAAGTTGAATACGTAAATGCATTCAGGCGGAAAACTTGAATAACTCATAAACAACTCATCGCTTAGGCAACATGTATATATAAAATTCAAATCGTGTCATTTCAAAAAAGGCTATTATAGCCCAGTCAAAATAGGAAGAAAAAGGGCCAAACCTCGGAATTTCTGCATTCACCTTTATTTCGGTATTCTTGTGGTGGTCTGGAAAATCGAATGAAATCATGTGACGGGTTTGGAAGTTATTCGAATAGAAATGTACAATATAAATGTATTGATAATGATTATTTCAATGATTTCTAATTAATTTAGTTTGTACACATTTGTATGGCGCGAGGCCTGACGATCCATTGAGGGCCCAGCGCAGTGCGGCCTCTCCACCCTCTCTAACTTGAAAACGGTGGGGTTTATCAAAAATGTTTTTACACAAAATTTGTCACAAATTTGATTGTCTACAATGTTCTATGAGTTGTCAACATCATTGGAGCAATAGAAACTGAGATAATAGTGAAAAACTGATGACCTCGAATAACTTCCAAACCCGTCACCTGATTTCATTTGATTTTTCAGAACACCCTTAGAATATCAAAATAAAGTTGTATGAAAAATTACAACTTCTTTGCTAAAATTCCGAGGTAATGCCCTCATTTGACTGGGCTTAATGAATACAAATTTATTTGAATGACGTCATTATGTTGCCAACACAAATAGAAATATATAATAATTGAAATGTCTGACTCTCGCCTGTGTGTGTTTTCAGCATCGAGGTGTGATTTTTTTTCCTGTTTATTCCTATGGGTTAATCGAAGCTTGATCTCGTCCTACTTTAACCCGGTTCATCTCTCAGCGTCATATTATCGTAGCCCATCTCGGGGCGGGACCTTCATCAGCTCCCTCACGTCTTCGCATAATGGCGTCTATCCGTTTCCAAAGATACGAATCGGGATATGCCTGATATATACGCCGTGTATTTTTATGCCAGCCTCTTCTTCGATTCTTTGGTTCAGGAACACCATTAAATACTCCTTACGAGCGGCTACACGTTCTATATTTTATACCGCGTATCAAATCTGTTGTTTGCTTTCGGGCTTGCGGATAATGACTCGCGTGAAAGATAATCCCCAAGCTTTCAGAATATCCTTTTATAACTATAATATTCAATGTGGTAGTTAGTCTCAGTGTGGGTGAATAAAAGCAAAGTCGTTCTGATAGTGATAGTCTGTAGTGAAGATGACAGGCAATCAGCAAGTACTGGCAGAGACACGCATTCCTGTCTCGTGTCTGAAGTGCATTGTGTAGCTTCACAAAGACCGCATCGTTCAATTTAAATACAATTCAATCATATCAAAGCATCGACAACACATCATATAATACATACGTTATTAAATAATTATCTACGCAATAGCTTCAATCTATAATAATTATATACATTACAATTTCTATATATAGTATGAATATACAATGTTTGGTAATACAATACATCTTTGCTGTACAGAATATACAACATGTTTATTATTGAACTTAAAATAATTAACGAATGGTACATTCAATGTAACACAAGCACACCTTCATTAATGGTCCAAGTCGGCTAGTTAAATTTTTTAATTTTTAATTATTATTTTATTAGCGCCTGATTTGAATTTGTAAACAAAGTACGGTACAGCTTAATATCAACCAAAATGCACTACGCACATTGCAAGTAAACAACAACAAATTCGAATTTGAACTTGACCTTGAACTCGAACCAATGCGATGACATCATAAAATGTGCTGATACTTAGCTTTAAAGTATATTAATAAAACCGAAGATTCTCAAGCTGTCATAATAAAAATTATTTTCTATACGAAAAAAATCTGAGGCCCCCATTAGTATTTTTTTTTATAATCGTACTGGCATTACATAATTACGATAAAAATATTTTAGTTTCAATTAAAAACAAGTTGTAGTAATCAGTTTACCTATATCTCGCATAATTGTTTTGGAATATGGGATGCATTATAATATAATTTAATATAAAAATATAAATCAGGACTACAGTATCATCATGGTGCCATAGGTTCTTCCTGTAATGCTATTGTGATATTTCAGTCTGATATTTATGTATAATATATTATCATAAAGAGAGTATGAGGAAAATGAAAATACTATAATAATATGAAAAAGATGTATCAATAAACAATGACAACAACAGCTAACCTGTACGTTAAAAAAAATTGTTTGAGTAAAACCAAATTTGAGTTGAGTGATTAATTCTTTTACTTTATTGGATATTTCTAATATGGTTACAATTATGAATTTCCATTATATATTATTAATACGATTTTGTGACTTTAATCACATCGCTAACCCACACATGTTCAGTTTAACTATCAGTATGTGGGATCAGGCCATTTTTATAAAAAAAAAAATTATTGTTTTTGTTATATATTTGTTAGTTTCGATTGTGTTTGGCATTAAAAAATGACATTTTAGAGTACCGTATGTTCTGTCTTTGGTCTCTGTCAATTGCCATCGTTCCGTATATATAAATCTTGACTTAACTGATTAGTATCGTTAACATTGGTATTTAATAAATTAATTTGTTACTGCAACACCCAGTTTTAATTCATATTCTGAATGTAAAATATTAAGGTCATCGGTCAAATGTGAGACAAACGAATCCCACATTAAACCAGGAGTTCTGCAAGCATCGCACAAAGCACCATCCGTTTTTGAGGTTAAGCTGAAAGCTCTACTGATTGCGACTCATCATTTTCAGTTCCTAGAACTCTCTAATCATTTGTTCATTCCACATATGTACATATGTGACAAACGCCTCCAATAATCATAATAAAAATACAATTAATCTACATAAATACGAAGACGTAAACCATTGTATTTAGAAAACGACTCTGTGATGTTCGATAATAACCCAGTTTTCACTGATAGATGAATATCGAGAACAGCACGCGTTGATTGTATTTATAATTTAATAAATATAACACATATACCAAATCGCTCATCCGGGGCAACACTATCACTTATTAAAATTTAAAAAAAATGAGTTAAGTATTGTATCAAGTGGCCAAAATATTTGTGCGTTTAATGGCAAAATGTCATTATTGTGTTACAAAAAACTTTGGACATATATGGTTTTGGTTTTGTGTGAAATATTGAAACATAAAATGCTTCTCCTCGAAAAACGACATTTTACATAAGTTACAGTGTTGCACTTGATGAGTGATATATTATTGAAATTAATATAAAGTTTGGCTGTATAAAAATAAACCTTAATGTCTTATTGCAGCGACTGATTTAGTGCATGATCAGAGAGTCGAACACTAAACTCTCGTTTAAATTTTGTTCTCGGTTGAAGTTATATTATTGAACTTATGAAATCAACGGTATGTTAATATAATATTTGGCTGCATAAAAATAAACATTAATGTCTTCCTGCAGCGACTGGTTTAGTGTGTGATCAGAGAGTTGAAGACGGGACTCTGGTTTAAATTTAGTTGTCGGTTGACCGGCGTGCTTGCTTCATGTACCAACCGGGCATTTTAGATAATCCATTGGTATTGTGAATCGTGTACGTGAACGAAATATTAAAACATAACAACAAAAATATTTCGCAATTAGACATTCACGAATGACCTTTCAATCTCAAACAAGATATTCCTGGAATTGTTTCATTTATTTCACAAGATGTTATAAGAGCTCCAAGACTGTGATGACATTAATAACCAATACTTCTGAAAAATACATATATTAAAAATGTATTGTTAATCGAGCGATCGAGTTGATAGAGCGGAGAGGTGAATCTACGTGTACATTGGATTGTGTCAATAATGAATACATTTAGTGTGTATTTTAGAAGAGTAACAAGAAGCAAGTTTCGACTATGATGGATGTTTTGAGTACTTTTGGCCAAAGACTCATCAGGTTTTGTTGTATTTTGATTTTTATACAGGGAGCTTACCAAGAATTAAAGCTGTATGGCAGCCCTTCCAAAGCTGAAGTACAATGTGTGAAACCTTTCGAGGTAAGTTAATCATTGAAGGCCACAAATCCACAATATAATGTATTTATAATTCGACGAAACATGCAATAGATTATATCTTTGTATTTATACCTATTATTATTGTTCGAGTAAGACATCAATGCTACTATTTCACTGAGTTTTAAAACAACATTATATGTTGGCAATTCCCTTGTTATCAAATTTCTATATTTATATGTATGGTCCATATATACAACATGTATTTAATTGAAATTCGAATATTTAAAAGGCTTTCATCTAAACTTAACACGACCATAAAAATTATAAACGAGGCAAATTATATGTATGGTATCAAAAAAAAAAAATTGACTTGAACATCTAAGGCTATAATTAATGAGTGTCTAAATGATGTTAATATCGTATGGCAATACTCTTTTACACTTAATTTGCGTAGTTCTTTGACATGTGTACATTAAATAATTTGAATGAATTTATATTTTGCAGGAATTTTATATAAATTCATTGGATAAATTTATTTACGCCCGGCTACTGAGTGAAATATCGTACCAACGATTGTTATATTATTTTTTAACAATTATTGATACTGCATCTTAGAGTAATAAAAATTAATTATTTTATTATTATTTAATTTTATATTATTTCCTTGCTCTGAGTACTGCATTAAATCGCAATTTGTCAAAATTTAATAATGACTCAGTTTCTGTCACGGAATACCAATTATAAACTATGGTTAATTGAAAAAAATGTTTGAAATATTTTCAGCATTTCATCAAAAAGTCAGTAGGAACAGATTGAAAAATATTTCAATTGCCAACTCTTCTTCAATATATGCATCAATTTTATTTTGGAATATTTCCTGCCGATAAATAATGAAGGGAAAGTTGAATACATCAACGAAAATATAACATGAAATGCAAATTGAATTAATTCGATTATAAAAATGGCACGAATATGTATGAGCTACAAAAGAATTGAAACTTTTAATTAATGCTTTTCTGTATCTATTTAGTGGTACTTTATCAGTGACTTACATCAATCGAAGCGGGTCCAAGATCATATCCAGCCAGTGCACCTTTTACAGTTAATAATTTGAGTTGGTCTTTATAATTCGAATGCAATTGTGTCAATTAAATTTTAGTCATGCAGATGTGTATTATTGGAATAATTTGACTTTGAAATGCGCTCACACCACAAATTCAAAAAGGTTTAATAATATTTTTTTAATAAATGACTACTTGAAATTTTGTAAAACTCCATAAGTAACTATTTGGGTATATTATTTAAGTCAAAATTGTTGCGAATTTTAAGCACCGGTTACGAATTTTGTTTGTAGCAATTAAATAATCTAATAATTGATTTATTCTAATTTAGTTTAATATTAGATGAAAATAATTTTATCATTATAAAAACAAAGATAATTAATCAAAAAAGTATTTTAATCGTAGTTATATGAATATTAATTATAAATGACAAAAAGTCAGTATTTTTTTTGCAGTCTCACTGTAAATTATATTTATGTGTTCATTGATAAATTATTCAAATTGATCATCGGGTGTTATTTTGACAATTTATCTTCTCTTTCCCTTGATTATTGTTGTCTGAGAGTCAAGGCGTTGTAATTTATAGGCGTATATCAGTTACCTAGTAAATGTATGTAAACATGAATTCGGGGATGTCTTTGATAAGAAATTGTTTATCCGATTTGTTAAATCTTATACGTTGTTTTCAAGAGGGTGTAAAATAACGACTGAGAAGTATTTCAGCCTGATATGAACATAAGCTTTAAATCAAACACTTCGACCGTGATGATATTATACAGCAAATATGTACTAAAGGGTTCTACAAACAGGCTCTTTTCTGAAATCAATAGGGGGAGGTCTTCGTATATTCAATATTTGGAAACAAGCAATTCTTAATTTTTAAATTAAAACTCAAATCATGACTTATGCATTATTTAAATATTTCCATATCGATAACAAAAATTATTACACCTACGTGACAAAATCACCGATGCCAAAGCAGAAAAAACTGTTTTATAATGATTTTGCAACAATTTGCATATTTCAATAATGGTATGCAAAAATCGTTGAGCGAATTTTCCATAAATTTTAACGACCCATCAAAATCAAGGCCTTTATTTTATGCACATATTGTAATCAAATCGATGATATGCCATCTAGTTAACTTTTTATGAATAAATGTTTACCATGAACTTCATCAACGAAATTCTAATAAGTTTGTTTCATAAAGTTTTATTAATGAATTATACATATTCAATAATTATGCACATTCATTAATGAAATTCAACTAAGCATCTCTTAAATTCTTATTATGTAGAAATAATTTTCATCCAATATAAATCTTGTTTAATAGACCCTTATATATTATACATCAAATAATGTCCGATAGTTCCAAGTGCACTGGTGGTTGTTTTACCCACCCGTATATATTGTCGAATTTAATTTACTTTAATCCTAGAGAATCACCCTCGAATCCGATCTTATTATGAGACTTAATATCTCTATGGTGTAATATAATTTGATATCGGGCTGACAGCTTCGGGCGCGCCACGTTTTTGATGCGGTATCTGATAAGACGTGAATTTACCATATTTCAATTTATACACATTAATGAACTTACTCACTCACTTTCAATTACTCGTATAATTGACACAGAGTAAACCCAGTACAATTTCTAATGACTAAACTTCATTCCCATTAACCCCCCGTTTGATTTTGTACGCGATTTGAGCCAGCTTACTTCGCCTTTCATACACATTTCATTCACTCAAGCAGAAATGCTCAACAGTATTATCCAACACTACTAAATAAAATCAATTATTTTATAAATCAACGCTCATATTAATATCGTTATCAGGAATAGATATAACCACCACCCAGTGTATAATATCTTTTATTTAGACGCCAAATACAGGTAAATTTGGTTTTACGCTGATTCGATTTTCGCCAGTTATTTGAAATCGAGTCATAAAATAACAAATAAATAAAATTTCAAAACAAAATCTTCTTTAAGACAATGCTATTGATAATCCACAATTAAATTCATTAAATTTTTGTTCATTTTATAGCGGTATTTTTCGAACGAAACCTCGACGACGACGTTTACCTGTATATTAATTAATATACGATCCGCGCTTGCTATAGAAGAGCATCTTGGGATGCACTCATGTAAAAAAAAACATTATGAAGAAGCCCATAACATACATTATAATTTTCCTTAACATGAAAAATACTGCCAAAAAGATCTGGACCAAGATTTGATTGTAAAAATTCCTGTTTCAAAAGAAAAAAAATCACCTAATATTAAAATGCAAGTATTTTTATATGATTATTAAAAAATACACACGACACATTCGCGTACCCTTCTATGCTCGTAATGTTTGTGTGTAAGCACGGATTTTGCAGTTATCAGTATACGAAGATGAAACAGACTGCTAAAGAGCGGGTCGGGCTTAATATGAAAGAGTATCACACTCTCGGGTACCCTGGCAATATTTTCACCCACTAAGGTATATTTTCCAGACGGCTTAATGTCCTCGGCAAAGCAACCAAGATGTTTCTCGTATTAGAAGAAGGACGTCACGTAAAGCCGTTCCAGCCTTCAAACAACTCTCCGCACTTTGCCGCGCTTTGCCACCCCCAGAGCGACATATTTTACATATTATACTCCAAGCCTACAATAAATATAAATCATAGGACAACACTTGAGATTTTTTTATTTTAAATTCATGCTCGCATACGTATCTTGGGCTATCACAATTCCCCGGAGAACACTACCATGGTTGTGATGTGATTACGACTACATCGTTACCAGAAAGTACTACCCTTTTTATCATAATATTTATTCAAGAACATCACACTACATTTGTCACGATACAAATTGAGCAAATGTTTATATACACATATTTGTATATGGTGGTGAAATAAAAAAACAGTTAATTTAATTTACTCAATGATTTAGTATAAATATTATTAGTTTACGATATAATTAAATACATTTGACAAGAAAAGGTGTACATATTTTAACATTACTTCTATTAAAATTATAATGATACATAAAAAAATATTCTGTTTTTTAAATAAAGATTTTTGAATGATTGTATAATTTAATAATTCAATAAAAATACACGTATATTTCCAATTGATGGGGTCCCATTGTATGGGGTTGGCCAGACCTTTACGGAAATTTTTAGTAGAGGTGGTGGTTTCCCAGGCCAACCACAGCAAGAATCCTTGAGATCTAGATCGCTACACTAGATCTACAAGGCCAGTATATTTTCATATATGTTATATTGTTGTTTTTTTTAATTATCTTGTACACTATTTAATTAAGCTTCGAAATTATGGCATTTTGTACGTGCATGACTTTAATAAAGGTATTATATCAAATATAAACGTATTTAAATTAAAGCAGGTTCATAAATATGATAATATAAATCCATAGGGTCGGTAAAACAGTGAAAGGTGTTAAAACAAATTTGAAGGAAGACTAGTAGGCTTAAGATAGTGCCATAATGAAGCGTGCCTGAAACATTCTCCTGAAACTTATCTCACGCTCCTCTTTAATGCACTAATCTTGTTTATATTACTTGATGAATGTAAGCTTAATGTCATATCATAAAATAACTGGTAAACAAATTAATCATTTGTGGTTTTATGTCACAGTTTTGTAAAATATAACGTGTCTTTTCAAATGATTTATACACACTATGAAATCCCTGCCAGACATTTTATATTATTATCATTTCTAAATTATTAAATGTTTTTTAAACTTTTACTGTTGAAAAAATCTCGTACCTTTTTATGGATAAAATAAATATAACATACATATTTGATGTATTTAAATTATATCGTAATGACATAATTCAACCTTATAAAGGTATGTTTGGCATGAATATTATTTTAATGGTCTGAAATTGAATATTTTTTTTTGTAAAGTACCCTGTAAAGGATCTAACGATATTCATGCCAGATTTCTATCACTTTCGGTTGTTATATATAAGGTGAAATCCTTGGAGATATAATTATAGCGCACCGATGGCGCAGAAAATCATTTTTCCACCAAACACCTACAGCTTAGGAACTAAAGCGTAAAATATCAGTAGACATAAAAATACCATCAATCAAATGAGCTCGAAATGGTTTATTTATCCTAAATATTTAAAGCTATTCAATTTGGCATCAGCACGTGTATATGAGTAAAACAATAGACAAACTTGACCTAAATATTAATCGTAGTCGGTTAATCCGGGAGACCCTGGGTTAGATTTTTTATGTTATATTAGTTGGTGAAATCGTCTATTTGGTCCGGATTTAAACCGTATACCTCAATTTAAAAAGCAATGTGTTTATAAATATTCTAGGATTAAATTGATGTGAATAATGTTGTGTAAGCTTGTCTATTTTTAGAAAGACTTGTTTTCATAACAAAAACAAACTAATAATTCGAGATCATCATCCTTTGTCAATTTTTTAATATATTTATTCAAAAACATCATTTGGGAGGTTGTTTTTAATAGGAAGTCCTTATATGATGCCTAAAAAACAGGTTTTTTAAAGCACTTTTCTATGCCATACATCGTTTATTCCATTATTGAAAAAATCCATTCATTTCCTTTGTTATCACACAATGTATTGTCCAATATTGTAGATAAGCGATTTTTTTTTCTTACCTAATAAAATTTTTTGAATAGTATTCGCTTTCGAATTAGAAAGCATTCAAATACTACGCAAATATATTTTTAAAAAAAGATTTTAACTCTTATGTGTATGTTTAATTTTATTACAGGATTTTCCATTTGACCACCATTATTCCTTCGACATTGATGTGAGTTTTATCTGTTTGTTTATTTTATTTAACCTCTCCTTGTTTATTATTTCATGTCAAATTTTCCTTCCTCCCCCAGCATTTTCAACATCACCCTTCATTATGTGAAACGCTCGCTTTTCAAAAAATAATTATCATGATACTACAATACTAACAATTATTCAAAATGAAAATGATCATTTTATATTTAAGTTCTCAGTACTAATTATTGTATATTTTGATAATTAAGAAAATCTGTCATTATAATGACATAAATGTGTGCTTTTGGCGACGACAATTATTCGCCATGGTCTCAAAACTTTCGTCGTTGTTTTTGAAATCTTAACTAATTTGATAGCAAAGACAAAGTAATCGTATGGAGAAAATAAATAATTAATAATCATATAATTTAACGTTCACCTGAAAAAAATAACAATATTAATTTGCTTATTAACATTACTTCAATTTTTACAGGTAAGATTATGAATAACAAGGTTTATTGAGTTTGAGTGGGTTTATTTATTTATTAACAAAAAATTTCATATACATTTCCTCCGCTTTACGCATGCAAGGCGAATGTGACCTTTCGACGGCTCAACTCACAGAGGCTTAATGATGATTTCAATGCATGTTTTTTATCAAATAGCAAAAATTTATTAGTGGTTTTTGTTTTCAGGTGGACCAGGAGGATGGGGACGACGTGGGTACAAGCGGTGAAGGTTCAGGAAGGCAGGATTCAGGAGCAGCCCTTCCACCCTTCCCGCCCCCGCCCCCAGCTAGAGACTGTAAGCACATTCACACATATTGAAATTTAATTATGTATTATTAAGCAGAATTTACTGATGATATCGGTTCAACCCTTTTGGATTTCGCTTATAGAAATTTGCTGCCAAGTAGCTTTTTCATTGTTACATTATTGCTGTTTATAACACCCAACCTAATACAACACGCATTTAATGTTGAGAATAAATTTTAATAATTATTATCATAGTATAACATACATGATTGATAAATATCACACCTTCTGATTATCAAGTCCATTACACCAGAGTACATATAATATATGTAAATAATAACCAGAGTATTTTGCACTCAGTTTAGTTAAACTCTTAGTATGTAGTTTTGATGTTTGGATGTATGAATACTTAATCTTCTAGTTAAAATGATTAATCTGAATGTACACTTATTATTTATTTACTTTTTTAATAATACGATACAGGTATTTCACTTCAAATCCCTTGAAGTTTTTCCCGAAAATTTCACCCTTGAATAATTTCCATTAAAAAAATAATCGGATAGAATATTTGAAACTTGGAATTAACATAGTATTCTTAAATACATAAAATAGTATCAGTGTTAATATTTAGTATCCTAGTAGGTGAACAATCTCAGTTTTGGTTGGTTTAATCAGAATTTCATTTTGTCAATTTCATATTATACATTATATCAACTTCGACTCTCTTATGTTATGATTTATCGTAATATTTAATTAATTGTGCATTTTCAAATTTCTTTATATTGTTTTTTAACATAATTTATTCAAAATCATTATTTGGTGGTAACTCTAAATGAATAAAATTGAATTGAAAAAGGCTTAATTTGAAATAAAATAAGGTGAATTACTAGTAAAAATCCGGCTAATTTTTATCATATGTGAAACCCAAATTTTAATAGTATTTTAATTTACAATATTTTGGTTCAAATGTTGTGTTATTTATATTAAAACACGTTTTAAAAGCATATTTTAGTTAGTGAGTTTGTATCTATCAAGCCAAAGTTTAATAATCTCTTATTTGAATCTAAAGTGGAATATGTTAATCATCATCATTAACGTCATAATATTGTTCTCGATTCTCATGATAGAGTAACGTATAGGCTCATATAATTAGGAAGTTTCAATGGCGTGTTGTATATTTTTATTCTTGATTCATAAGGATATAGTAATTATAATTTAACGATATACCATAAATATTACAATACAGACACGCAAACTTCTAAAAACCTAGATATATCTTCCATAAACTAAAAAAAATACTAGACTGGTTTATTGTTGGTGTTCAAGTTTAATATCAAGTATTTCAATCGGAAACAAATCAAACACTGTACAAATTGAATCAAGCATGTTGTACTGTCCACTTCAAAACATTGCAAACAGCCACTGTAATTTATATATCTAGTGGGTAATATTTATGTGACATAGACAGACATATTATCTATATATCTATTGAAGTGGTCACAGAAGGTTTCATCGTATTTTATTTTCTCCCATTCTTTTCCATGGTGACCACTTCAAGAAAACAGTCAAAGTGTTCTGCAAACCCACCAATACTTATTGGCTCTGAGGTAATTCAAGAATAATATTATAAGAGATTATATGAATACAAAAAAAACGTACATAGTTTTCACATCCTTATTAGAAATACTAGTTCGTTCAAAAAAAATAAAAAAAATTACCAAGTGAGAAACCCCGCATCTGAAAGGAATTTCTCTAGGGATGAAATAAAACGTTACAAATTCGCCTCATTGAATATAAATTTCCGATATTCTTAATGCATGCTTTGCGGTGGAACTTTTTCCACTAAAAACTTTCAGCAGACACGTCAAACGTACAAATCGTTTCAATATTATTTTGGAGTGAAAAAATCCACGAACTTGATTTCCCAGTCGCGTTATTTTAGCCCCATTGGATTGAAAAGTTTCAATTTTTAGACGTTTACATCTTTATACCACAAAATAAGAACAAATGTATGAAATTCTTACATTTGTAATGGACAAGTTAAATAAATATTTACTCATATATTCAAATATCTTATTATTTACATACATTCCTAGTGATGTGTTATTTGATTTGAAAAATAAATATTTTTTCACCCGATTATATAACCGAGTGGTCATTTTTTAAATTTGTGATGTGTATATGTGAAATTTTCAGGTTCACTAAAAGCATATTTAAGTTTATTAAGTAAACATATGTTTAAAAAATAGCCGCTTGGTTATTTAAGCGGTAAAAAAAATATTTCTTGTTTAAATAATCAAATTCTCTTACTAATAATATGCAAAAAAATATGAGAAAATTAAATTAGAAAAAAATATATTGGATGTACTCGCCTGATTATGTGTGTTCTGCTGACTCAAGAGTTAGATATAAAATATTAGATTTTGCCATATTTGTAAAGGTTAAAATTTCCAAGTATGATTATTTAAATTAGTATTGTCTTTGGGAGGATTGTTTAAATATATATTAGAATTTCTTTATTATGCATAAGTTTTTACATTGAAAGAACAATACATCTTTGGAAATAGACTTAGGTGTACGGAGTGTTTACATCTTTTTACCTATAACTAACATTTGAATATTTTATTTAAATTTGACATGAGTAATACTATTTATTTATAGAAAGAATGGGGAAAAAAATAAAAACCCATTGACAAATTTGAAGATTAATAAATAATAACAACGATACAAGCAATATTATCAAAACAGTTACAAAATATATTTGTTTGGGTAAAACCAAATTTGTGTTCAGTGGATTATTAGACATTTTATTTTATTTTTAAAATTATATTAGTTTCAGAAGTTCATTGGTAAAATGAACTTACGTTTCCTCGAGGCATATTTGGTTTTATTTACATGTCTTATTATTGGGTTAGTCGGGAAGTTAGTCATTTTAGTGTAATGTTTTTTACTCAAATCTGCGATATTTGCCTTGATAATTTTTAACTTAATGTCCTCGTGGACTTCTTTAAGAAATGTGCCAGGTTAAAGATCTAAGGCCATCTTAAGGCACTTGTTTTGGACAATTTGTGATTGTTTAAAAATGAATGTTAACAAATATGAGATATATTGGGTAGCCATTATGGGCGATCTAAGCAGATGCGTAACCGTAGCCACATCGTAGAGGCCCCCATAAAGTGGGTCTGTTTGGCAAACTGTTTTGGCTACGTGATATGTGTAAGCTGGCAAGTGGCATGCGGAGACATTAGGAACTGTAGCAACTCATGAGATTACCCACTTGCCAAAATCGATACATTATCCCCGCAAACATCTTGTCGACGAGTTTAGGTTTGCTGATTAATGACTCCTGGCCACGCCACTAAGGGCTCGACCGTATAATTTAACAACTACACCATGACTACCAGTCTTTTTCAATTAATTTCTACATTAAATTCAATTTTCAATCTACGCGAGAACCATAATTATCCAATTTCCACACGTATTCCAAAATACAACTAACCAAACCACTCAACATACAATTTTTTTATATTTCATTATTATTATTTATTATGTATTATATATTTTTTAGTAGTTCTACAGGTGGGTTTTTGTATTTTTTCCCCCATAAATTATGTTATGAATTATTAATTATTTTAATTACCAATTGATTGTACTCCGTATTAAAATAAGTAAAAGACTTGGTCTATAAACTTAATATCGTAACATCTAATCATAATGTATCAAAACATTATTGTAATAATAAATTGTAAAATAATACAAATTGGTGCTATAGGTACATAATATCAATAATACAGTGATTTTTAGTTATTTTTTCTACCGTTCAAAAATACTCCCGTCAATAATCTCCTTTATATTTATTTATTTAGGCTTTTGGGTAGGTTTTTATGAATTTTGTTTTTTTATACACAACAACGTTTTAATTTATTGTCTGTCGGTGATCTTATATATTACAAGTTACCCAGGTTACCGACAAGATGGCTCTGCCCGACTTAATAATAACCTCAGTTTTAACCTTACAATCCAGGAAATCAGAGTAAACCTGGATCAAGACGATCTCTCTGGATTTTATTAATGTTATTCCCGATCTCCAAGTTATAATAACCGATCATATCATTTTCGATCATCACACTTGCAGTATTTGTAGCCAAGTGCCATATCCTCTGAGCCATTGCGCTGGTTATAGTTTTTTTCTGGGTTTCCTTATCAGTGTACTAAAATAATCATAAGAGACGAGCAATTTGTTCGACTTCTCCCTTGTCACATAATAATTTTATTAATTGATGAATCTTGTTAAAATTACCATTAAATCCTACGCTTTTGTTTTCAGATTTTCCCATGCCACTTGGAGCTATGGGAATGAAAGGCGAAACCGGTTTAAGAGTAAGTACCATTATTTCGTATATTTTTTTTCCGAATACATTTCCAAGCATACATAAGGCAATTTCTCAATTAAAATGTCACGCTGTCCCAGGAAAACATTAAACCCTCTGAGCGAATACACTACAGTGAATAGGTTTAGTATTTTCTTCATTAGTATTCGCTGTGTGGGGAAAACGAATGTGAGAATAAAAAAGAGAGACAAATCTACTCCTCCATTGTTTGCTTTATTGCGGTTGGAATATTTATCTGTATTTTTAACCCCTCGGTATTTAATTGACCAAAAACCCGCATTTAAAATTTGCACTACAGTATAGCGAATAAATAATGTTCGCAGTAGATTTCGCATGTAGATATTCGATGAATAAAAAAAGGCCAACACATATATCGTTGAATACTTCGGCAATGCTTTCAAGTCTGAAATCGAAACTGAATATCTGACGAGGCTTTCTTGCCACGTTTCGTATTCAAATTCAAGATCATAAATCAAAGTTCGACTTTTCAGTTAAGAATAATTTCAATCCTGCCAAATAAAATGTGTTTACCCAATGTACGTTTTTACATGCTGATAAATTTCCAAAAAAAAAAACCAAATCATTTATAATTCAATATGTATGAGTATGTGAGGGTAAAATTATGTTTGCTCATAAACGATGAAAATCAAGCACAATGGATGGTATCGCAGATTTGTTTGGATAGTAGTAGATACTAATTATATTTAGTGCGAACGACACACTGTTTGTTCTTTAGATCGATTAAACTCTTCGATGGGTAAACTTTTTCCAACTAAACTATATTCGTAACTAATAAATTAACCGTCTCGGTCTGTAATTAATGTGGTTAAGATCGTCTGGGCTATCGGGTTGAATAAATTTACAAAGGGGCGTTGTATGTCGTTCAGTGCACGCGAACCTCTTGTAACAAATATGCTATTACCGGACTTACATGCATTATGAACGCGCTTCCAAGTCATATTATAAACCAATCTGTTTATAAACCATTTCCTTGAACAAAAATTGTCATGAACAAACAGGGATACCAAGTAGGCTTTAATAGTTTTCAAATTATTTGGAAAATTATGTATATTAATCCATAAATAAAATTATGCATTATAAGTTCTCCTAACTGCTCTTCTAAGCATATCACATCGGGTTTACACCCTTATAATCTTATTTCATATCATCGATTTCATTTTAAATATCTTACTGAGGCTTGGACTTCAGTCCAAGTAAATAAATGTGATTTTGATAATATTTACATATGATAGAAATACGTATTAAAGTTTAGCTGGCAGTTTGCCTACATTTAGGACGTTTGTATGATTTATCAAATTAATTTATGCCAAGTCCTTCTCATGATTTAGACTGGATTATATTCTACTTACTCTATTCCGTAATACCAAAGATATGATACCAAACATACAAATATACATATGTAGGTTGATAGGGTCTCCCCTTAAAAATTGATTATTTTCCCGCCACTGCACAAATACACAGTATTATATATTATGTCTGGTTGTTTTAAAATAAATATTTAGCAGAAAATCTATCCACAATAGAGGCAGTCACGTATGGTCAGTTTAGGTACGTGAAAGGTCGCAGAAATCTCTACACTTAGCCTGATTTTTACTGAGAATTTACCCCTATTGCCTCCCTATATTATATACTTGACGATTTCAATAGACAGAAATAGAATATTCTAGATTTTTTATTAACCAAAAATATAATACATCAAAATATATGATAATCTCTAATGGCTTTACTCTGTTAGTGAATTAAAAAATATATCTCCAACAATTTAAAACTATTTTTTACAACAACCCTGTATTGAAATAGATCATGCTCAGAAATTATACACAGAAATAAAATATTTTATCCAAGTGCATTAGGATTAAAAAGGTCCTCGGATGCATCGAAAACAATTTAAATCACCACAATATGTATCATCATCAAATTTTGATGGCTTTTCAATTGATATATGTATGAAGTATTTCATATTCTATCTCTTATCAGAACAAGAATTGACTGATATGGATATTGTTTCTCTTTATTCAAATGGGCAATTTAAAAATTTATATTACAAAACCTACGTTGATAACCCATGCAACAATAAAATTATTGTGAATTTGAACATGATTTTTCTATTTAGTCTTTTAATTACTATTTTTTGGGTGGTTTGTGTTTTAAAGATTAAATAAATACTTTTCCCCTTCCCACTTACATACATACTGTTAAAATAGTATCATTTTAATAATGAAAAAATACCCCGAAATAGCAAATATTTTCAACAGACGCACCAAAATATGTAGTTTTTTAAAATTTAATAACCTCTTAGTAACCACATCTATTTTAAAGATAAAAAAAGCTTTTTTACATTCACAAATTGATTATTTTAATATTGCATCATGGGTGATAAAGCTTCTGTCCTTCTAATAATTATAGTATGTCGTGTATTCATTCAAAATATTTTATTAACAATGTGAAGCATAAATTATGCTTATTTTGTAGTACCTAATATAATGCATAGTATTTTCCATAGCACATCCAAATCATACAATATCCGTTTCACGTTTCATTCGATTTGTACATTTCGAGTTTGAATTGTTTCTATACGATCGGTTATCCATTAATTTAAACATATACAATGTACCTATTTACCAATAACCGCAACAATATAAAATTTATTCAGCGTATGATGTCTGCATACACAATACTGATGTATTTCAAACAGACCCCATGAAAAGTAATACTCAATTAGAACATTCATTAAATAATTAGACAATATACAAATTTGAATGTGTAGAATCGAAGTTTCAAAATTAGGTTTGTTATGTTGTAGCAAGTTTCAAATGTGAAATTATATCAGCTACAAACTACAAGCAGCTTATTACTTTCAGACTGTGAAACTTTCAAAATATACCGAACCAATCTTGATTGAAGTCAATTATAAAATAACGATTGACTTTTATGGAATTAAAACGTAAACAAAATCAATCATCTTTGAAAATTCTTTCAAAAATTTTCATGAAATTATCAGATTGGACTGGACTTTTAAATTTATTTGTTCTTCATGGCACAGTTTTTTTAAATATCACTTATGATTTATATATGTACCCCTAATATATCATTTAATGGATGTCTTCTTATTCTTACGGG
>JAGTTH010000606.1:0-54318 GCA_022606485.1 Agraylea sexmaculata
AATAAATAAAAAAATACTGAATAAATTAAGCTTTTGATTGAAGATCGAAACATTGTAGGTATCATTTTTTCCCATGGGCTTCAATCAAACTTTTCTTGAAAACATCCACCTTTATTGGACGTATGAACTATTTATTGTTAACTGTCGATGTATTCGTTGTTTTCGTTGTTTTCGTTTGGTATATATTTTTTCTAATAATTTATAAATATTGTGTAGTGTGATTGTGGTAACCTTGTGACAGGAAATTATATTTGGCGTCCTTCTCGTTGTGTGTCTGCTTGTGTTTGCAGTTTTGTAATGATCGTCGGTGTGGTATGACGCTTTTTATACATGCGACAGTGATAATAACAGAAAGTTTATTCAAATAACACGAAGAAAGTGCTCGTTTTATAATCATTTTAATAAATTCAATACAATTCGTCTCGCATTTCATTGACTTTACTATGTATGCATTGACAGAGTACGTTTTTCATCACCGGTGTGTGTGTATTTTTTTCTAAGTGTATCTAATCGCAAACTTTAATGTAAACCAAAGTTTTATTATTATTGTTGTTATCAGTGTTAACATAGTTGGCGGTTAATTAGCGACTCATTTTTTATCACTTTATCACTATGAGATGCAGAAGAAATCGTAGGCGTTAAATTGTAGTGATTATTACTCTTTGTTTGTAATGTCTGTAAAAATAGCTTTATAGACGCGCACAGGGTAATACACTTACCGCAAACGGCTGTGATTGATGATATAGTAACATTATTTTTAAATATTGATGAAGTAAAAAGCCGCTATCATAATAAAGTTTTTTTTTCAATAAGTGAATATATCGAGTTTGCAAAATAGGCCAGTGATATATTTATTTATTATATTTACGCCTTTTACGGTATTAACTTGATGATAAAAAAAAACAAAAACGAGAAAATAGTCACTGATTAAAAAAAGTGTATTTTAAAAATGAAGGATCATTAAAATAATTATTATTTTTATTAATAGAGCTGTGTGTAATGATATACTCATAGTGAATCTGTAGTAGCGGTGACAATGTATTTTTACTAGTATAACTCTATTTTTTCTTAAATAATCATATCTCCTTTTCTAAGATAGAAATGTTCCAACCTGGATTAACCTATTTTTACGTGTTTATGTATAATTTCACAATGTATTCTCAATACATTATTATATTTTCCAACTAGCTCAAAAACAATTAATAATCAAAGAATGTAATCTTAGCCCTGTCTGTAATTTCACAGTAAATAATAATATGTTGGTTCAGCTTGTAATTATTGATAATACACTGTTCTTTTGATATTTTGCACGATATAATCAACTCGTCTTATATGAATGATTCGGTTATAAAATTATATAGAGGCCATGTTTGACAAGACCTTGCAACAAACCTCACTATTATTATTCATTTTTATATTATTTAGTAATAGTACATATTATTTTCATACTTAAATATTTACGAGGGAAACTAACTTGAACTTGAATTGCAGTATGTATATAAATTGCTTTCATTATTTCCATATTCCTTTTGACATGAAGGTCGACATAATTCTTTCAGCATTCTAGAAAGTGCCAATGGACATAATATGTTATTATTTAATTTTCCATCTATTAAATAACATCGATATGGTATATTTATATTCAGTAGTCGCTTTGGAACTATTTAACGACCCATTGTGAATATAATCGTTTCGCGATTGATATCCATAGACAATGTTCGGTGAATACGTGTGTGAATTTAGTGAAATGTTATATTAAATATTTATAAATGATGAGAGAACATCCCGTATTGTGTGAGTATTGGTCATCGTCTATGGTCGCTTTATTATTTTAGTGTTTTGTTAATAAATCAATTAATTAAAGGTCCAGCCATGTCACTTGTCGTTCCTGACACTTCGTACTCCAGTTCTGATGAAGATGATGACTTCTATGATGCAGATGACGCCCCCTTTACCTCCTATTTAAGTGTGGCTGGAACTCCTACCTCGTAAGTAGTTTTTTTTTTAATTATATTATTTATATCCTATATCAAGTATATCCCCCTATTTAAAATTAATGGTGATGGTCATGGCAACATTGACACAACATTCTATTCGATAGAATGAAAATTTCTCGTATTTAACATGTGTTTCGTATTTTTAATACACTCATAATCCTATATTAATATGATGGGTGTTATTGTTAAAATTATAATTTAAACAATCCCCCCATACAGGCTAGAATAACAATATTACGTTTTTGCACCATTAATTATGAATCAAGTTTTTATTTATAAAATAATCGCATAGTTTTGGTTTTCTGTAAGCGGCGGTTATTTTTATTTTAGAGAAATAATTATTTATTTATTTAATTACAATCCCCCTGTATAATATGAAATAATAACTACCAAATATATAAAGAGTAGGTTTTTATTTTAGTAGGTGAAATTTTTTTAAAGAAATTTATGCCCATATTTCATATAATAGTTTAATGAGAGTGTTTACGTGCGATGAATATACCAAACTCTAGCCTATTCGTACACACACGACTCACTAACACCTATTACAATATTATTTGGATACGGCCCTTAGGGTACAGCAAAAATAAAAAAATAAAAGATTTGTTCTACCTATTTATGATTAAAAAAATAATTACATAGATTGGGTGACACAGTATTTTTTAATTTTTAATCACCACTGAATCTTCATTCATTTTGTATATCATTATTTACTCATAAAGCTTTCCTCCTATATTAATATTTCCTCACCGATATACTATCATTTGGCTGTATTCAATACAATAATGTGTGTGTAAGAATAGACTAGATCTTAGTACTATTGGTGTACATGCATACGCACCGGACGCACACAATATCATTACACTATTATATTGAATACAGCCGTTTGTTTTATAACGTCACGTCTAATATTAAGAATATACAATATCGTCAAAAATAAATTTAATTAGTTGCCAAATTTTGTTACGCATTATAATAGTTAAATTATTTTCAACATTTGAACAGCTGTAAAAATATGTCAGAGTGTCGACCACATCCGCGCGCGTTTTCTTTATCAAAAGAAACCTATTTGCATATTTATAATTATCGAATTATACAATCTAGCCACTGTGAAATATGCCAAAAAAAATGCGAATACGCACATGAGAGATTTCTAATCGTAATGTGTTTTACTAAATATCTGGAATTCGTCTCAAATTAAAAACTCGGTCATTGGATATTTCGTCGTGAGTGGAAATATAACCTAGTCACTTTTGAAGAGGATATTATAACCGCTTTGATTATAGACATATTCTATTTATTGCCTTCACAAACTAAATCAATCCAAAATATATTATACATACAAAAAACAGATAAATCAGACACTGACTCGTTCAAAGTAGATCCGGTGTATTTATTATTAGATCTGCCTCGCATTTAGATCATGATTCAACCGACACTTAATATAAATCAAATATTTGGTTTTCATTTTATACTAAGAGACCATTGAGACACTGATATGGAATGCGGCGTCGTAATATAATTAAAATTTAAAAAAAAATAGGGTAGTAGCAAAGATTGGTAATTTAATATGTTTTTACGCAAATTTATTATTGAAAACATTTTGCATTACTTCAAAAATCCATGCGTATTGTAGATACATATAAATCAGTATTTTTTTTAATAACAAATCTTTTATTCATATTTATATAAATAAAAAAATAAACGTTTATATGAAAAAGTGATTTATTTTAACCAGGAGGATGACTCAGGTCACTCTGGTTATGGGTTCAAATCCCGCTCAAGTATTTTTTTTTAAATCCTGATCGATCGTCTTATTTTTTTTGAATATTTATTTATTTACACTCCAAGGAGCTTTTATTTTTAGAAAGGGTCTTTTTGAGAGGGGTTTTTTTATCCACAACAACGTGTTAATTGTCTGTCGATGATCTTAACTATTACTAGTTACACAGGTTACCGACTTAATAATTGCCTCAATATTTACCTTTCAATCCATGAAATCAGAGTAAACCTGGATCGAGACGATCGTTTGGGATTTTATTAATATTATTCCCGATCTCCCAGTCGTAATAACAAATTAAATCATTTTAAAAAGTCTTGTCTTGAGTGGGATTTGAACCCATGAACAGTATTTGTAGCCACGCTTCTTATCCCCTGAGCTATTACGCTGGTCCTTGATCCAGATTTACTCTGATTTCCTGTATTGAAAGGTAAATACTGTGGTGACCTGTGTAACTAGTAATAGTTAAGATCACTGACAGACAATTAACACGTTGTTCTGTATAAAAAAACCCTCTCAAAAAAGCTCCTCGGGGCGTAAAATAAAGAACCTAAAATCTCTTCTAATGGCACTAACTCAAGGATCCAAATCCAATTTTCATTTTTTTCAAATATCGGTTGTAAGGGATTCTCTAACAACCGATTGCTGAGGATTGTTTTATTTGATTGTCAAATTATCTCAAATTCATTTAATTGTCCTCTATTTTTATGTTATTGAAACTAGATTTGAAAGCTTTTGATTCTAAGCACCTCACTTGGAATTTCCACTATATTTAGTAAGTGAAAACATACAAAAATGTAGTCATTATTTTATTGATTGTTAATATTTATTTTATCTGAATCGCAATACATTTTTTACCTGAAGATATTATATGATCATTTTCAATAATAGTAGGATTCTTCTCCGAAGCGAAGATTATTAGAAAAGTTTTCAATGGCGTTAACACTCGGAGAACTTTACTTGTCGTACAATAATATAATATCGATTTATTTGGAAACTGTGAGTGTTGTTTAAATTGGTTATTTCACACGCGAAATGTCAAAGAGTGAACGTGTCATGTCACCCAAAGTGTCTTTGTTCACCCCCTCGGTCAATTATTACCTGAGGCTTTACCTGAGAAAACCTCTAGAGACCTTCTGTTGTCTTTATGAAAGTGTCACTTGGCGGAAACATGACGTGACCTCTTTATATTTAAAAAAAAACTGCCGAAGGGGTGACACTTGTACTTGTTCTTTGTATGTCGTTGTGTATTAAGGTGTATGGTATGTACTTTAACTAAAATATTAATCTACGACCGAATAAACCATTAAATTTTTTTAATTATATAAAAATCTGCAATGCAGTAAAACAATTCGAATAAATAAATATGCCAAACATTCAATAAAGCGCTCCTTTAAAACTAACCGATTTTATTCGCAGTGAAGAGAGTTAAACGTCGGATTACCCAGTCTTGTATACCTGGGACTTTTAAAGTACACCTGGTAGTTTTAAACTCGAACTTAACTTGTATATCATTTATTGGACATTAATCATTGCAATGCTTTTTATCGGGTAGCAATTTATTTTTAAAAGAACGATATGTATTAAAATATTAGTGGATCTTATACTATTTCTTCTCATATCATTTATTAAAATATGTGTGTATACATAAAAAGTTCAATGATTAGCAAAGAAAGTGGTGAATTAAGGGCAATAAAATTGGGTAAATGCATTCTATTCCCCTTAAAATAATTACGACCAATTAGAAAATTTCCCGCAAGATCTACAATTATAAAAAAACCAGTTTGTAATAAGTATAATTTACTCAACTCATTATTTTGTTACTTAACTCAATAGAATTTGGAAAATATTTGTTGTTGTTTTAAGGATGTGGATGAATGAAAAAAATGTAGTGCATGTTCTAATATTGACGTTAGACTTTACTGCAAATTTATTCTTTCACAGCCAATCGTTGAAAATAATAATAAATCGTCGAATAGTACAAGCTTTAAATGAAAGTTCAATCCTATCGGTGATGATGATAATGTATATTATTATTTAAGAATAATTAGTTTAAGTAATCATAATTTTGTACTTTAATGAACACTATTTTATCTAATCATTATTTTCACATTTTCTGTTTTTCGTTATATAATTTTAAATATTATTTTTACGTGTAAGTGTCGAACCCCTGAAAAATCAATATAATCTCCAGGGTCTCTGATGCACTGGCTGCATTTAGCCTGAAGCTGAAATGTTCTAATATCAAATTCGACAACCCCTGAAACTACACTGAAACATTTATTAAATAATTAAGCTTTCCCAAACATTTCAGATTTGCCTCCGTTTAATGAATTCGAGTTAGAGTGGAACGAAATTTATACCAACACTATGTGCTTACAAAACATTGTGTTCGTTTTAATATGAATATGCTTAAATAATAATAGTAATATTGTTGATAGTGTGAAAATGTTATTTTATTATATTTCTTATAAGACTTTTATGCATTAATATTCAATTTTAAATACATGGTTGCTTCAATATATTTTTACATACATACGTCCCGAGGAGCTTTTGAGAAGATTTTTACTATTACTAGTTACACAGGTAACCGACTTAATAATCAGTATTTACCTTACACTAAAAATAATTAGAGTGAACCTGGGATCAGACGATCGATCGGGATTTTATTAATATTATTCCCGATCTCCCAGTCGTAATAACCGATCAAATCAATTTAAAAATTCTTGACTTGAGTGGGATTTGAACCCATTAGCCACGCTTCTTATCCCCTGAGCCATTACGCTGGTTAATTATTGATTGATTCTTTGTTTTATTTTAACTATTATCTGTTTAACTATTACAGTTATAATCAGACCTAGTCCAAGTGGGTGTAATGAAGTGCTTTCACGTATTCGAGCTCTGCAACGATTTCTTTTATTATTTGATATTGTATTATTTTATTTTAACTCTGATATTTACACAACTCATTACATATCTGATAGACATCAACACTTATCATACATCAATTATTATATTCATGAGAAAAACTACAGGGTGGACATGAAATAACTCATAATGAAGATATAGTAAATATTTAATAAAAATCATAATAATATAAACATAATATAATAAATATAATTTGAACCCATGACCACAGTATTTGTAGCCAAGCGCCCTATCCTCTGAGCTATTGTATTTTCACCTTATTTCATTTCATATTAATAACCGGAGAAATATTATGATTTAAACAAGGTTTTGTTAATGGAGCAATATTTTAAACGTAATTGTATGTTAATAACTTTACTTGATTATTATACCCTGAACTATTACGGTGGTGAATGTTTAAATGTATTTTTTAGTATAACATATTTTCTCAGTGGTATACATATTGAATATTGATAATAGTCATCTTCGGTCTCTGAAGACGAATAAGTATATAAATAAAATTTAATTTAATTGTTACAAAACAGGGTGCGTTTGAAGGGGATGAGGGTTAAGCTTTGCGTGATGTTAAATGCCCATGACTCATGCCTTACGAGCTTTGTGACCTTTTCTGTAAGTTTATTAATATTTAAGCCTGTATATTCCGAATCTTATAACAATAGCTTTCAATCCGAAGCTTCTTCTGTGTCTATAAATAACCATAAATGTTTCATCCAACCTCTGAATCTTACAAGATTTTCTTACTATATCTAAGCCAATATGTTCTTTTCAGATTATATATTATTTATTTGTAATTTATTTTACGTAGATGAACTCTTTATAGGAACAAAGCAGGATACATATTAAAATAAATCATTTCAACAACCCATAACGTAACTCGACACTTGAAATTTTGCATTTATAATATGAATTTCTATAATTATTAATTTTTCTTCCTAGGTTACTAGATTTGTCGATAGACTAATATTTGGTAATTTTATTTTATTAATTTTATTATTATAAGGATTTTTTTGTTATATTGAAAGGAATACCCAATTACTTGTAATGGACAATCGATCAATCCAGTTTACTCTTCTACGTCTGGTTTAGGGATATTTTATTATGCTTTGGCGTCGCTTTTATATGCCATGAAAAAAAACAGGAAATTCCATGGCTTTTGACCCCATTTAGGTTAATAATAAACAGCCGATACACATTTTTCTTCATTAAATATAAATTTAAGAAATTGGGTGGTTCAATTTTATAATAAGCCTAAAGACGTGTTTTTTTCTTCATTGAATTTCGATAATATATTATTCAAAGCAAATTATTTTTAGAAACCATCGAAATAATTAAGTACACACCCCACATATGTATTAAATTATATTTTTTTATTTAATCTTGATCTATACGATTAGCTTATTATAAAAAATATTTTTATAATATGACCTATCAGGGACGTTTGCGGAATTTGTAAACAACTCGATATAGTTTTATATAGTTAAATATTTTTTATGGACAATTTAATAATTAGTAATTGTTTTATAATTAAATAAAACTATCCATAAATGTTATTATGCATAGAAACTGAATTCAGAATAATGAGCACACCAATTAAATATATATTAATCTTCTGTGTATATAAATTAATCTTAATGTTTTTGATATTCCTTAAGAAAAATATTTCGTATATTAGAGACAAGTGTGTATCTAAAATTAACAAGGATTAATTTGGGGTTACGAACTCAATTGTCTCTATTATAATTATTGAATATTTCGAAACGGACCATGGCGTCAGATATTCTCTACATCATAATATTTTTTATTTTATTTATTAACAAATATATCATAGGGTTTTATTATTCTAACAATATAAGTTGTGTGTACCGCGATACCGTATAATCGCTCTAAAAAATAATTCATTTAGATTTATTATTGTTTTTTTTTATGAATTTCCGTCTTTTTATGGACTCCTTGACATTCGCCTTCACTCTAATATTCCCACCCTCTCTTGTTCTCCAAAATAGGGGAAGCCAACATTTCCTTATAAAATATAGTATATTTGATTACATTGATAAAAAATACTGTAAATAATTAATTAAATATTGTTGCGAATACCTTGCAATATGAAAATATGTGAGAATACTTACTGCCAATATTTTAGGGTATCGCAAAAATAAGTGAAAAGAAAACAATATATTTTTTATAAACATAGAAAAATAATTAGTTCTTAATTCATGACGTATTTAACAGAAACGCGACAACCATTACTGCGTATTTGACAGAAATAACTGATTCTAAAATGTCGGCCCAAATTCGATTCTAAAACCACGAAAGATTTTTAATTTATAATATTATTTTTATTCATAAATAGTTCATATAGTAGTAAATATTCATAAATACATTTATTTTCTGTTTGGATTACAAACTATGTATTATTATTTTTCTTATTATTGTTAATAAATCATCCTAGGATCGGATCAATTTCATTCGGATTAAAAGAATATTCTATTATGTTGTAAAATCATTAATTTAGATCGAAAAATATCGGTGTCATTTAAATTGAATTTATATACAAATTTCCATTTGTTTTATTATTTTTTACATAAATTGTTAATGCAATACTATAGATAGATAATAAAATATCATTCTAAAATTAAGATAGGCGAAAAGATGTAAAATTAGGCATACAGAGTTAATAAATCGTTTTACATATAACTAACATAATAATTTATGTATATATATTTATAATACTTGAAAATTTATATAATTCCCTAGTATTGATTTTTTTAAATAATTATAATGCGTTCGTTTTTCGAATTCCTGAAATATTAATAAGATATTGATCGTAATCGGTGGACGCACTTTTTTAAACATTCACTAAAAGTTTTATTGCTATTTGCTTATTAAATTTTAAGAAAATTATCTTTAATCATGTGTCCAGATAGTCAGTTATTATGCTTATCATAATTCTAAGTATTTATTGTTTGACAAAAAATCATTTTGACTGCTCTTTTCCCATTTGCAGTATATGCGCGTTTTTTATTCTAAAGTAAAATTATTTTAACTCCACGGTATACACACTGTTCTAGTAATATATCAATAATATAATAAATAATCTCGAACCACTGTTTTGACTTATTATGGAAAGACTCTATTTTATTACATATTTATTGATAATATAGTTTACAACCCCTGCAGGCTGTCGGGTGTTTTCGTCGTAGCGATGTTCGGGTTGTTACGGCGTCACAGCGTAGCGACGTCTTGTGCTCTACGCACGCGTTGTAACTCGTTTCATGTGGTTTTATCATTGTGTTTAATAAACAGTATTGTGTGTTGTGTTTTAACGAAATAATTACAATCCAGAACATATAATCCAGTCGCCTGTGCATGACGCCGAAGTGAATATTATAATCACGTTATAAAAAGTGCCGACTTTTTCACACTGTACCCAGTACGTCTGCGGCAAACATAAATACACATTTACACGAATTGATATCAATCAAAATAATATTAATAAAAAACGTATCGCCCTACATACCGCGGCTTCAATGGAGACTAATTTTTCAATTCTCCCATCTGGAAGCTTGTTTGTGTCTTGGACGTACGAATATATTATGTCGAACTATTTTTACACCATTTCGAAACACGTAAATATTTATACGACCTCCATTTCGAATACGAATATAATTTAAAAGCTATTCGGAATTGCTGATGACTGCGATTGAAATTCATATTTAAATATCGGGTACTTTCGTAACAAAAGCTCCTTTCCTTAAAACGAATGTATTTTATACCGTTAATTCCAATTTATTTATTTTTAAATTATAGCACATTCCAAGACTTTTCAGTTAATTAATTAAAATTAAATTACCCCCCACATAAATAATCGTACTATAAAGATATATTTATATTCTACATCATTATTTATTATTGTATCTTTATGACCAAAGCTTATTGCTTTGGCTATGCATTTTACGTGACGTAGAATTCAAGACAAAATAATAAGTCCTCGGATAGTTTTTAAAGATATCGATGCAAATAGTTGAACTTTTCATCGCGTGTTTTCTGCATTTTTCCTGAAAACCTTTTACTGTATTTTTTATTATAATTCATTTGAATTATAAACAGCATGCTTATTATTACATGCTAGAAAAAATCGATTGTAATAAATAAATATATGGAAAAAATAATACTGAATTGAATATCATTTAATCGAGACTGCTAATTGAATTCATTAATAAAAAAATAGATATATGTCCAATTACGAAAATGAGAGCATCTATTTAATTAATTAATTAATATTTCTGACCCTAATAATCCGCCAAACAGGGAAAACAGTTTAATTTAATTAGAAAACGTGACAAATTTTAACTTATTAAATAATAAAAGTATTAATTGTCTTTACATTCGAATAAATGATTTTTGCCATTTTAACCCTAGATAGTCTAAATAAAAGTTCAAATCTTGGTTATCACTTGGCGAACTATTCGTCGTCTATTATTATTATACATAATAAAAGTTTGTTAAGCAAGCATTCTTTGGCAGAGAAAACTTTCAATGATGTTAAGTATAAAGTGATGTATGAAAATTGCATACATTCGATGAAGGAGCTTACTTGTTAAAGCTGCATTTAAATAAGTGAATTTATTTAGTTTATATTGGATTCATGTGCCAATTTAACACAGTATATTGGTTAACAGTGGCACATTTAAAATTTGGCATCAGCCTCTAATATTTAATGAGGTGCATATTATCTACGTCAATCAAATTATTTCATAAAAATACATTTATTGAAAATTATATTTATTTGTTCTATTTCATGTAAAGTTGAGAGACTTGTATTTTTAACATTGGAAAACATTGAATATATTTAACCATTTTTTTGGTTTTTAACTGGGGTTTTAAATAGGCTGCATTGTGTTTTTAATTGATATCAGTTATTTACAAATTTAAAATCTACAACCTTGACTCTTCATTCAATGACACATGAACAAAATTTTCTTGTTTGTCTGCCAAGATGATTTCAAAGCACGTGTACACTAATAATAATACTAAACTTATCAATTACATTTTTTTTATAAAAATTAATTGATTAGAACAATTCATATGTTATTAAATTGTATATAATATTTTCAATTTGCACCGCTTCAATACACGTGTGCCGTATTAACATTATGTATAATTTCACATCCACTTATTCAATGATGTGACACCAGACATATGTGTTCGGTAATAATTCATGACCATTCCCATAGCCTTGACTGTTGGAAATCTCAATGTGAAGGCTGTAACGATGCACCGTAGTAGCCTTAGAACTGTGAATTTCGTCTAAATATTTAATATATGTTGATCTGTATTTGAAATCACACCATGTTGCGTATTTTGTCCGCTCGTTGGCCTTTGCGAAGAGACAGCGGAAGGTATTCATTAATAACTATACAATTCAAGATTGTAAATGTACCACTGTGATTTATATTTGTTATTATTACAGCACTGCAAGGCAATCAAACACTGGCTCAACTAGTTTTGTAACAGCCACCGCAGATTCAACTTCTCAAGGCACCGACACGCCTACAATTCGATCCGATAATCCCTCCATTGATGATAAATCACTGCCTCGAAATAAAGATGGATCAATTGACTATGATGGTAAGTTTATTTTATTTATTCACATTTTACCTCCGAGTGAATGTCTTAAACATTACCAATATTATATATATTTTTATATAATTATGTTGAGTAAGTTTTGGGTTTGAAAGTAAGATTTTTTGAAGGGCCTCTTCAGGAACTGTTCATAATGAATTAGAAAGAATAGATTTATTTGTAATACAAGATTTAAGATATAGTTTAGTTTATTAGGTCTCTAACTCTGTGTTGGGTCAGTCACGTAGAAAGAAAATTTAAAGTTTACGGACTATTAACTATAGAAATGCAATTTTTAACAGGGAATCTTGTGAGGATAATCTTGTTTAATTAATTAATTCCACATCCAACATTTAAAATATAATAAATATATACCTATTATTATTATTTTTAGCCTTGTATGAATGTGACAGTGATAGTGATATTGGCTCAATGGAAACCCATGGGTCGGTTGTCACACATTTACTTTCTCAAGTCAAAATCGGAATGGACTTGACAAAGGTAAAAAAAATCATCATAATTATTAAAAACTGGTTTTTTTTCATAATATTGAACTATTTTAGGTTGTACTTCCCACTTTTATATTAGAAAGGAGATCACTCTTAGAAATGTACGCGGATTATTTTGCACACCCTGACCAATTTATCAAGTATGTAGTATTTTATATTGTACAGTATTTGTATGTTGATGTTTTTTTTATTTTATGATATTAATTTTCAGAATAGTAGATATGCCAAATCCACGTGAAAGGATGGTTCAAGTACTGAGGTGGTACCTCAGTTCGTATCATGCGGGTAGAAAGTCTGCAGTGGCCAAAAAACCTTACAATCCAATTCTCGGAGAAATATTTCGATGTCACTGGCAAGTTCAAAATAGCGGCCAACTCGGTAGTCCACCAGTAGCAGATGGACCTGTTCCGTGGTGTACTCCGGATCAGCTCACCTTTGTAGCTGAACAAGTGTCTCATCATCCACCAAGTGTGTATTTTTAATTTTATTTAAATAATTGTTTAAATTAAATTTAATATATATTTTTTATAGTATCTGCTTTCTACTGTGAACATGTAAATAAAAGGATAGCTTTCGATGCGTACGTTTGGACAAAAAGCAAATTCTTAGGTCTTTCGATAGGAGTTCACAACATAGGCAAAGGCACTGTCTATCTTCCTGATCATCAAGAAGAATATGTTCTCACATTTCCCAATGGCTATGGAAGGTTTGTTTAATTACTACTTTATTCACTTCCATGCAATAATGTATATCTCTTTAGGTCAATTCTCACCATTCCTTGGATAGAACTCGGTGGTACTGTAACAATAGAATGTGCAGCCACAGGATATAAAGCAAATATTGAATTCTTAACTAAGCCTTTCTACGGAGGTAAAAAACACCGTGCAACTTGTGAAGCATTTGGACCTGGAGATAAAAAACCTTTCTTAACTGCCCAAGGAGAATGGAATAGCTGTATGACATTAAAGTGGGCAGATACTGGAGTGAGTAAATACATATTCGCTTAAAGTAGAATAGTGAATTTAAGATATTAAAAAAAAAATAATAATTCTCGTGTAGAATTATTTCATGAGGTACATGTGTACATATTTCACAAACTTGTTCTATCTAAATAAATTATAAACTTTGTCTATTTGTGTTTACTCTTCCTACTATATTGGAAATTTAATATATATGTTAATTATTATTAATCCAGTTCTGGCTTATCTATGTTTGACTGTGTTAATGTTATTTATTTTTATGCAGAGAACAGAGGTGCTTTTTGATGCTAGTAAAATGAAAGCTCAGCGCAAACTAGTCAGACCAATATCAGCACAAGCCACTAATGAATCAAGACGAGTATGGCGAGATGTGACAGCCGGTCTTCGAGCAGATGATATTGAAGGAGCCACAAAAGCCAAGTGTTGTGTAGAACAAGCTCAAAGAGATGCGGTTAGACAAAGAGAATCAGAAAATAAACCCTGGGAGACAGTTGTAAGTAATCTATAAAAAAAATATTTTTTAACTCCACCCAAATCCTATACAATGAGTAATTATTTCATTTAGATTCTTATAAGTAAATCATAATAATGATATAAAATTTATTTGCAGCTATTCCGAAATACAGGGAATGAAGGCTGGGAATATATAAATCCACTAAAACAGCGCATCAAAACTAAAATTACAAATAATTCTACAAGTGCCGATGCGCAACCAAGATAATGCTAGAAACTAATGCGCTGGACTCGTCACATTGTCTTCACACATATCTTGACACACTCGAACTCCGTCGTCCTCTTCGAGTACAATATTGTTAATGCATCATTGTTGTGGAACCAGACATTTAGTTTCACTTCGCTAAGGATCGAAAAGTTGTTAATATGGACTTACGGCAATATTGCACATATTGCATGTTTAATGTAAATAATCTTGAAAATTCAACCAGCAAAATACACATTCAACACACACAGACGAACTTGAATCCAAAAACCTGATGGTTGTATCCTACTTAAAATTTTGTATTCCTTTATCAAACGTAATTTAAAAACATTCCATCGATTAGTTTGTATTACCTAGAAAAAAAAAGTATCATTATTTCAGTAGAAATATTGGAAACTGTTTTAAAAAAAATTTGAATAATACAACTTATTTGTATTACTAATGTTGGCATCTACATTCTAATGAATCATTAAATAGCAAACATTACATCGCTTTTGTTCTTATTTTTCATACGGTATAACCATGAAATAGTTTAAAAACTAGACTCTTCGATCGAATGAAAAATAAATTCGCTTAATTTCTATATTGGCTTAGAGTTTACACATGATTTGATACAAAAAAACTTCCATATTTAATAAAATTTAATTGTGTTCTTTTTCACTGTGGAAGATAATAATTAAATCAAATTAATACACGTTCAAGAATCAAATTTTGGATTATGATAATTCAAAACGCTTATTGAGCCTTTTTTGAAAGGTGGCCTTTTCATGTTCTTATAAATAATAATACATACATATATGAATGTTTCCATTCAACAGGCTTAAAATAAATACTTATGTAATTTTACACATATAAACTTATTGTTCATTGAAATATTATATTAAATACAACAACATATTTTTAGTTTGATGATCAGTTTGCCTTACCACATTTATAATTTTTGTTTTTCAAAATACATATGTATGAAGAAATACATCATCGAATATATATTACATTAACCAGACTGATGAATATTTGTAATGATGAATGTTTGCATTTGACTGAAAAGTAGCCATGTTGTTTACAGAATGTAAAATTTATAAATTCTAAAGAAGCCAATGACTTTCTTTCTTAAATATTTTATTAATTCACATTGACTCTTCCTACTTTGGAACTTCTTCACGATGCACTATTATTGAAGTCTATTTAATATTTAAAATCTCCTTTCTCTACTAAACTCTATCAAGAAATATATTTTATAAAGATGTATGTATGTATTTGATTTCACAATACAATCATCATATCACTTTTGCATTTTGTTACAGTATCCTTTGAAAATATTGAATGTGTACAATAAAATGAATATTAACACTGTAGTTAAGTAATGATGTTTTTGTATTTCGTGCGAAAATTATATCTCCATTAATTTTTGTATACAAGAGAGTAGCTTAGCGGAGAACTTAATAAGACAAAAGTTGCGATAATATTTATAAAAAAAAGATAATGTGTATCATAGCAATTATATTAGAAATTTAAAAGACATGCGATATTTAGTGTGTAAGGTGAAAATGTTGCATAATTTGTAAGGGTATTTGTTGCTTTGTACATTTTACGTTCCAGTGGAATTTATGATCATGTGAATAAATTAAATTTTTATTTTAAAGTTTTGATGTGAAAGACATTGGATGTGAATCATTCATTGTCACTATACAAAATTAGCAGAATAATTAAATATATATATATATAAATAATTATTGTGGTTATTTCATTTGTTCCCGTTCCTTTTACAGAATGAAGCTAGGAGATTTTGAATGAAGTTGAAAGGTGCAGTTAAAGAACCCACATCAGGTAATTCGATAAATAATTCATTACAAAAAAGGACCAGCTTCATATCAAATGAAGCTGATGAAGCTAGAATCGAAAGAAAATTGATAAAACAAAAGTAATTAATTATGTTGAAAGAAATTTTGGAAGTAATTTTTTAGTTGGAATTTCATTATATTAATTCTCATTATCGTATTGTTCAATTGTTAGATGTCAGATTTTGTCATTTTTTAAATTTGATATCTGTGTGTGAAACGTTCATGATAATTTACAGTAATAATTGAAAAAATCTAGTGCTAAATTTTCCAATAATGTGAAAACTTGAAAATAAATGTGGCCATCTAAAATTTGGTCAGCCATATTATTAAATTGCCATACGTTAAAACTAACCTCCTTTTCAGTTGTCAAATGACAGAAGGTCCTGCGGTTTGTTTTCTTCGTTATATTTCACAATGACTGATTCAGATACGGATAGTAGTAAAAAAAATAAAAAAGGCGAAGAAAAGGATAAAAAATCGAAGCGATATTGTAAATTTGAAACGGCTATCAAAGAATTGCGCGAGCAATTCGCAAAGAAGTCTGATGTTTTGAAATTGTTACTCTGCATCGAAAAACGGTACACGAAGAAAAAGAATGAATTGAGGCGTCTAAAATCAAAATTTAAAAAGCTTGTAAGCATTCATTGCAAATTTAAAATAGATAATGTTAATATTCTATATTCGATATCTACTTTTCTCTGTAGTAGTAGAAAATTAATTGAGTTTATTTAATTTGGAATAAATTGCAGAAACCAAAAAAAGCTATAACCAATGATACGGCTTGTCAAACTGAATACATTGAACCAGAAATACAGTGGACTGCTGACTGTGAAGAAGTCGAAGGAACAAGTATTGCTGAACAAGTCAAAGAAGTTGCCGAGAGTGCTGTCCAGCAAATGGGACTAGTTTACGAGGCCACTTCTGGAATGTATTATGATTATAATACCGGATATTATTACAATGCTGTATGTATATTGTGATTTTTTATTAAAATATTTCCACATGATTAATGCCGCGCAGTTTTAAAAGAGATAAAATGTTGAAATAATAATAAAAGGCAGAACAATTATTATTTTTGAAAGCATCATTAATCTAATTTCATTTTCTTATAATCACGGGAAGGATTGTTGTTTATATGTAATTTTTTCATTGTTTACATATTTATTTCAGATATTAGGATTGTATTATCATAGTTCTACCGGCTGTTACTACACCTTCGATAAAGAAACGGATAAATTCACATACCATTCCCAAGCTGATATTAGTCATTTTGTAAAGCGAGAGGTTCAAGAAATTCCACACCATTCAGAACGGACCATAAAGAACAAACGAAAGAAGGAGTTAAAAAAGGTATCATACAATTATGTACTGAAATCAATGTAAGGTAATTTAAAATAATGATTTCTTACAGGTTCAAACATTGGAAATTGAAAACTTGACAAATAATCTTGCTGAAATATCAATAAAACCCCCCAAATTTGCCTTGGGTATGTTGAAAATCAACTTAAGTACTTGTTGACCAATCGTTTTTGCTATTATCTTTCAGGAACGTCTTAAAGAGAAGAGAAGAACAATTGATGGCCACAATAGTGATGAAATCGATTCGAAGGATAAATGTGATGAGTCTGTCGATAGTAAAATTGAGTTTGATAAAAATGACAAAAGTGAAGGTAAACTTGAAAATTCATCAAGTAAAACTAAATCACGTTTTGATCATAAAGAAGATGGAGAATATTCAGATGATAACGATTTTGATTCAAACACAGATACCACATGCTCATCTGATGAGGGTAACATAATTTATAATATTGAATCCCTATACGGACAACCTTGTTCCAAAATGTATTACAATGTTCTACAAAGTTTCACTGTTTTCTCAAAAATGATGATTGAGTTTTTTAAATTTTGTTAACCTAAATGGATAGATATAATTTTTTTAAATAAGTATTTAACCGCAAACAACATACAGTGGATTCAGTTTTTCATAATAAAAAATTATCCGGGTTTTTATAATCAATTATAGTTCATTATTTATTTGTTACCACATTGTCAACATGATTATGTTGATTTGTGAGGATTAAATACATATAATAATTGCAACACAACAAAATTACATTATTTTTAAATCTGAGCAACATACATCTCAACCAACTGATGGTCTAAAAATAAATTGTATTTAATCCTCCAGATACATATTATTTGCTCATGTATTTTATTTAATTATTTAAAAAATAATAATTGTGCACTTGATTGTCCACAGGATGTGCTGCTAGTCAATATCCACCGTGCATAAGAATAATTATTCAAGAAACAACGGCGAAGGGAATAAAAGAAGGTTCATTACATATTTTAACTATAGAAGGTGGAACAATTGGAAGAGAAGGAAACAATCACGCACTCATTATCCCTGAATTATTAATTTCTAAAGTATGTACATTCATTTTAATTTATCGTTTTAATAACATTTTATATTTATTAACTTAATAAATAAAACTATTACAGTGCCATTTAAAAGTACATTATGAAGAAAGAAAAAGATCATATTTTGTAACCGACCTCGGCTCACGCAATGGAACAATCTTAGATGGAAAACCCTTACCTGTATCGCCAGAAAACAATTCTTCTGTTAAGGTATTTCGATATACATATTTAATTTTCATCAAGTTGATTACATAAACATTTTTTTTTCAGATTCACCATGGTAGTATATTGCAATTAGGAACTACAAAACTTTTATGTCACATACACAAAGGAAATCAAACATGTGGACACTGTGAGCCTGGTCTTATTCTTAATAAAGGTTGGTAAATGTTTTATGCAATTATGATTAATAAAACCCTATTTTTAAATTAACGATTTATGTATTTAGATGAACCGGCTCAAGCCACAAATATTATCAGATCAATCGATAAGAAAAAGGAGCACAAAAAAGAATTGCAACGATTAAAAACCAAATACTGCGTATCTACATTTAAAGAAAACGAGGAACTCGCCTTTCCTGAAGGTTATGAAGATCGAGCTCAGAAGAGAAGAGATGTTGTTGGATCATCGCACGATGGAGAAAAAACTGAACAGGCTTCCCTTGAGGCGTGAGTAAATATTATATTCTTGTATCCGTTTGTATTATATTTTTTCGACGTTATAAATATTCATTTTCTTTTGCAGATCAATTCCATGTAATAACAAAGGATTTAAAATGTTGGAGAAAATGGGCTGGTCAGCTGGCCAAGGACTAGGAAAGGAAACACAAGGTGAAAAGGAACCGGTGAGTACATACAATGTTCATTATTCGATTCTCCGGTTGCAAAAATCATTAATAAATTATTTGCAAATTGAAATATCCGGATTTTGAATGCGGGATTGCATTAAAAATGGCATAGCAACAGTTGGGAATGTTTCTCGGTATTTATTATTTCTGTATTGGCTCATTAGTGTTGTAAGTGTCAGTCATTAGCAGTTGTAAAATAAGCGAGAGACGTCATAAATTCCCCGATTTTACGACTCAAACCTTCCAGCCTCGCCATGTTATAAGCGGCCCTTCTCTTCGATAATAACCAGCCTTAAATTGTACAATATAATAATTAAAAATAGTGTAACTGTAATCATGCAACATTTTATTAGTGTTCGTTTTGCGCTTTGATTTTAAAAGATATGAGCGAAACTTGGAGCTAAATGATTTTTATAAAATCTGATGGATCTTTAGGTCACAATTTCAAACTGCTTATTAAACAAATCACATTTCCTTATTTAAATGAAGTTTTAAAGTTAATTCCCATATTGCCTATTTCGGTGGTTGACTAGCATTATTTAATAATGAAAATTTTGGTCACTGTATATATTATCGTTAATGTCAATATAATCGAATATTCAAATCGATATATATTGATATAATAAACCATTCTGATTGGTTTCCCTTAATATTTTTCACATTGCCGAGAATCGTATATTCAATTGCACATAAACATGTAAGTGAATGAAAATTGTTTAGCGGTTGTATTGGATTGCGTCTTATTAGTGATCATATCAATGTGAAATGATCTGTTTGCAAAAAGGCACGTGGATATTGTTTTATTGTGGGGGCAGTGCATAGTAATCTTTGGCCATAACGTGTCCACCATTAGCCTTTACGACCCATGCCTAATTTTTATCATTGCTCTTAATCTCACACCCATTTTCGCGTATGCTATTTCAATTGGTGCACCTATTGAAATTGCACAGGGCTTTCTTGTATATCTATGGATATATTAATTAATAATTATGTATATGCATAAAAATTGAGTCGTTAATTTTTATTTACTATTCTTAAATTAATGTATTATTTCTAAACAGTCACAATATTATCTACTTCAAAATATATATACATTTATAATTACACTCCTACAAATTAAAGTATTAGTTGCCCCATTTTTGACGGCCAGATAATAATATTTTTGATAGTTTTTGAAACCCAGAGTAATAGGAACAAAATATTTAATAAAACATTTTAAAATACATTATAATATTTTATTTTTACCGAACAATTGAAAAATGTGTTATATTCATTATTTTTGTATCGAAATTAATCCACCAAAATATGTTTTCACAATAAAATAGCCAAAGTTCTATTGACGTATTTCAAATATGTTTTTTTTACATAAGAAATAAAGTGAAGAAAATCATAACTGTATGAAGCTATTTTTTTATATTTCTTTTTTACGTGGTTTGACTCTTGTATAACGTATGCGGATCTTATTCCAAACGAAGGTCGTATATGAAGCAAAATGTATCCCTTTCGAAAATTACTATAAATGAATTTTTATTGGTTATAAAGTAAACATGCAAATTTAAGTCTGTATTTAAATGGTTATTACACCAAAATATTATAAATGCCTTGTTAGCTTAGTGGTTAGCGCAGTTAAAACAGTCGCGGGTTCAATCTCAGTAGTATATGTTTGGTGTACTGAATGATTTTTTTCAGGCTTATTTCAGTTTATCCTACTTTTGCATGTTAAATTATATATGTATTATTATTTGAAATCGATTTTCATCCCTGACTCTGTCTGAACCTTGTAACCAAGCAAGTTCATCACGAGGGCATTGCTTATTATTATTATGTATGTATATCCCGTGTTCGTATTTTCGATGTGATTTGTACAATATGAAATGTATTTATTTGTTCACAATTGTTGATTAATTTAGTTGAAAATGTGTCCTGCGATAATTCAGCGGGTAGACAATGGAATTGAATTCTCGGTCCCTTGTGGAATGGTGGATGTTTGCTCAAGCAAGTCGGCCGCAGACTTTACACAAGTTTTAATTTTACACACGAAACTACCAGAATCGTTTTATGTTAAATATTATGCCGTGTTCAAGTTCATGCCTAATCGCCCTCGACGCAGGGATCTCAAACTATTGTTTAGAAATAATTTAATAACTGAACGTATGTAAAAATCATTGTGTTTTTATGTTTCGCTATTGACATAATATTATTTGAGTCCGTTATAAAAAAAAAATGTTGACCGCGTCTGGCCAAACTCATCATTCATTAACACATAATGAATACATTACGTAAATGTTTCCACAATACGATTGTGATTTTTATGCTCGTTTCCACGCCGACATATTTGTTTTCGTCTGACGCGGGAATCGTCAACCATTTGATATAATATGAGCACCAGGATAATCATACATTATTATTTCCTATAAAGAACTTTCATAAAACATTTTTTGTATAATTATTATACTATCAATTAATACCTCCGCCTATTCATTAAAGCTTTAAATAAATAGTGAGTTAAATAAAGAAAATATTATCTCTGAAAATGACTCGCTCTCTGAAGATCTTCAGACAAATATATTGTTTTGTCCGTAGTAGGAATTTAATTTTTATTTCCTTTATAAATAATGGAGTTCTCCAAATAAAGAAATACCATATCCGTTGAAGAATAGATTAAATAAAATAATCAGAATAATATATACTATATAATATATATGTTAATAAATTTTTTTAAGGCTTTTACAATTTTTTTATTTTTTGACACAACATTGTCTGTTTGTAATCTTAACTATGACTTAATAATCAGTATTTACCTTAAAATCCAGGAAATCAGAGTAAACCTGGATCAAATTGATCGAACGGGATTTTATTCATATTATTCCCGATCTCTCAGTCGTACTAATGAATTTATTTTTACTTGAAGGGGATTTGATCACAGTATTTGTAGCTACGCGCTTTATCCTTGAAAATAATTCATGGAGAACTGCATTTTAAAGTCTTATTTTTACAAGAAGAATACGAGTAAGTATATAAAATATATCTACCTATGTTTAAAAATGTATAACCCAGAATATGTCCGAAAATTGTCCTTGACAGGGTGAAATTTAAAAATTATGTTTTAATTGGAGTCAGATACTAACAAAATAATTTGTCTGTTTATCACATAAGTAATAAACATTTAAAGAGAGACATCATTATATATTTAGATAAATAATGGGTGAATAGTAGTTAAAACCAGTTTAAACTGTAAACGAAACATCGATAGTAATAATTGAATATTTGCAATTAGATATGTAATATCAATAATTTACTATTTATTTAAAAAAAACACACTTTTCAATGTTGAAATTGATTTTTTTTAAACTTGTACTTTTAATCCGATTTGTTTATTTATATACTAGGGTAATTTTAATTGAAATTTTCAATTTGTTAATGTTTGAAAATAATTTAATACGGTTTTCATATTATGACTCGTCACAATATTTTAAAAGCTAGTCTCCCAATAAATACTGTTTTATGAGAATTGTCATTTATTATGCATTATGAAATATCTCTTAATATAATTTGGAAATTAATTATTATCATTAAAATACCCGCTTCGAGATTTTAGATATGTATTAATTGTAGTAAAATCATCATCATCATCATCTTAAGCACTCCAGTGATGAACCAAGGCTTCCCGCACCAGCATCTTCCACTTGATGCTCCTCCAGTTATTAATTCCTAAACTCCTAACTCGTCCGCCCACCTTAGCCTAGGTCTACCCTGCCTTCTCTTACCCACAGGCTTGCTGGATAGTATTTCCGATACTATTCCTCCTGCTCATTCCACGTGTCCGGCCCAACCTAATGTTAAAATTGTAGTAAAATAATTGTATAAAATATTATTCTTCCATCTGGTAACACTGATGATTGATTGACGGATCCGTACAGACATATAACATACACACACGTTCAACAATTATATATATATTATATATGAGGTATGGAAACCAATGGTTTGTCAGAACTGGCGGATCTTGGCGTGACTTTGTGAGGTCGTCAGGTCATATGTTTCGACCTTTCATACCTTCCTTGGACAGGTGTCCGGACTATACAACCCTTTCAATTTTAAACCAAATTCACCACAACTAAATACTAAACACACATTGCTCGCTAAACAACACATTGTTTCCACCATTATTAATTTAATCGCCAGCTTAACGGCCAAACACTATTAATACACAGCGACTGTGCTCTTTAATTAAATATTATAGATTCCAGTTATCAATATTGCTTGAGATTAATTTCAGTAATAGTGTTTGAATATAACATATTATTTTGTCGTTCAATGAAAATAAAATAAATCATTGAACACAAATAATAGCTACAACTTTTATTAATTTTCGTGCACGTTTAGGGATTTGGACGTGTTCTATAATCGTGTAGTATTTAATGGCTCTTTGATTTTTTATATTTGTAGAAGTGAAATTTTGAACAATCACAGCCAAGATAGTTCACTTCTCAGTGTGTCTAAAATTCAACACTTTCTTAAAAAAAATACAAACAAAAGAATAAATATGGGTTATCCAATAAAATAAGTATAAATAAGTCAATTTTTCCAAAAAAAAGTACGTGCAATAAAAGGGCTGTAAGAATAGTTTTTCAGTCATTAATAAGCAGACCTAGTCGAAGTGGGTGTAATGAAGTGCTTTGACGTATTCGAGCTCTGCAACGATTTCCTTTATAATATTGATTTGACACTTTTCATACATCAATTATTATATTTATGGGACAAACTATAAAGTTGAATGCAAATTTCAAAAATAGTCAATATTATTATGTTTTAAGATTGTTTTGTTAATAACCGAAAATTCAAATAAAAGAATACATTTTACCGAATAATAAAGAAATATGTGTTAAAAAAAAGTAAAGCGTGTAGTGATCTACAATTATGAGCGATTGATCATCTGTTTTTCACCCTCTTGGCCGAGTTTTGTTTATAATCCAGGAAATCAGAGAAAACTGGATCGAAACGATTTATCTTGATTATATTAATTCTATCCCCGATCTCTTAATCGCAGTATGGAATGATTAAATGACGCCCTACTTTATTTTATTTATATATAGATCTTTATAGAAGCGCCATGCAATATTCCGTCATGAATTCGAACATGGCCGGTCGCCAAAAACATGTGCATATTCTAAACCTTATACATATACAATCACACATACGCGGGCAGTGAACACTTTAAACTGCCCGCAACACTGTTCAACGCAAGCAAATATTAAAAATATTAGGGAGCAAAGGAAATATTTCTTGTTAGAAATGAAAATCCACAGTTAGCGACTCAATAGAATTTGAATTTGCGAGGCGGTAGAAGCAGCGCCCCAAGCGGCTAACACACGAAACTCGCCTGCTATGATATTGGCGTCTTTACTAGTATTTATTTATTTACGCTCCGAGGACCTTTTTTATTTTAGAAAGGGTCTTTTTGAGAGGGTTTTTTAGACACAACAACGTGTTAATTCTCTGTCGGTGATCTTAACTATTACTAGTTAGATCAGATAGTTATTACTCAGTATTTACCTTATGACAATCCAGGAGTAAACCTGAATCTAGACGATCGATCGGGATTTTATTAATATTATTCCTGATCTCCCAGTCGTAATAACCGATCAAATCAATTTAAAAATTCTTGACTTGAGTGGGATTTGAACCCATGACCACATTATTTGTAGCCACGTTTCTTATCCCCTGAGCTATTATTGGAATTTTTATATATTAGCTCATTGGGTTTATCAATTAAATTATCCGGATAATTTTAATTGCTTTCACCGGTGAAAACTTACTGAATGATTGGTTCCAAAAAATGATCTATGCGAGAACATTATTGATTCAAAAAGTGGCTTAATAGATGCATTTCTTTCTGTGTGTTCAATATGACCGTGTCGCAATGAAAATATTTATAATTTGTGATTGTATTAGTGCATCGTCTCTATATGTATAGATTGACTAACAAACACTTGCAGATCCTCAGACAGACAGACAGACAGGTAGACAGGTAGTTGGTGTCATTGCAAGGTCGCTCAATGCTCGACTGCAAAATCATACAGTAAAACCATTACAACCACCCTGCATTAATAGCTAATAGGTATATCTCGAAATAGATATAAATCATCGGCCAGGCCAATGATCATTAATATTATTAAAATAATTTATTATTCGGAATTGAATTTAACGTTACATTGTTGTAGACACCGTGGCATTTAAGGTACTAATTTACAGGTTAATCATTCACTGTCAGTCCTTTATAATTCGTTGAATTTCCTCTGCGGCGTCGTGACGTCATCTTGTCGTGCCCAACAGCGGAACTCTGCACTCAGACTACACCCTGTTCACAAACTATGTGCATATTATAATTAAATACCGTGACGCCTTCCCTATTGGCGGGAGTCCCTTTTTATAAGGGGTTGGCCAGGCCACCTTGGCCTTTACGGGAGAATATAGTAGAGATGGTTTCCCAGGCCACCACACAGCAATGAGTACTTAAGATCTAGTTTGCTAAGCTAGATCTACCAAGTGACTCCGGTGCCGTGAATCGAACCCGGGAGTCTTCACTCACGAATCCGTTACACTAACCACTGGGCCACAAGGCGGCTCCATATTATAATTATAGTCAAATCTTCCTTATAACGTAATCGAAAGGGGTGGTCAAATACATTTTATATAAATTGTATAAATCTAACCCCGGGGTGGGAAAACTACGGCCTTCGAGCGCTTCTGTATTTGTATCGTTTTTTTTTTAATAAACACATTAAAACAAATGAAAAGTTCCATTTGCTCATGTTATTTTTTATTTATAATAATATTCATTTTGAAGTCCTGTATCCGATCCGGCCCTCCATCCGAAAAGATTTTCCAATTATTATTAGGAATCTCAATTTTAAATTTTAAGTACTACTTTATATAGATTTAATTATTTTAAAAATTATTAAATGAAACCAATAAGTAAAGAAATTTTAAATAAAAATATATGCATTAATTTTGCTTGTTTTATAGAAAACAGGCCATTGAGATTATATTTTCATTATTTTTTTACACGTCCATGTTTTCTATCCCAATAAATTCCCCTTTATAAAAATATCTTTGAAATATATTGTCCTGAAATAGTGTGAAACGAAAAGTTTGAGCAAGCTGCGAGATAAGCGTTTTTGATTTTCAACGGCAATCTTCAATAGGAGTAAAGTCATGTTTTTTATTGTCTTAAAAATGATATTAAACGGCTATACTGTAAAGTTGTCCGAATTTTTTTTCCAGCGTCGTTTATCAGTTTATAGATACGTTGTTGTGTTACTGATCCATTACCGACTTGTGGACGATTTTATATAGTTCTATAATATCAATTGTCAATATGAAATACAGAGCCGCCTTGTGGCCCAGTGGTTAGTGTAACGGATTCGTGAGTGAAGACTCCCGGGTTCGATTCACGGCACCGGAGTCACTTGGTAGATCTAGCTTAGCAAACTAGATCTTAAGTACTCATTGCTGTGTGGTGGCCTGGGAAACCATCTCTACTATATTCTCCCGTAAAGGCCAAGGTGGCCTGGCCAACCCCTTATAAAGGGACTCCCGCCAATAGGGAAGGCATCACGGTATTTATTATATATTATATTACTGTAAATATATTTTTGGTTAAGGGTGTACTGCGGATTGCAGGTGGATGTGTCATGGCGGATGTGTAGTGTATTTTTTGTCTGTCCCGCCACCAAAATCTCTGATGTAATAATGTGACATAACACCGATACAACCTGCTCTAGAACTTGTAATATTATATTTTATTTTAATAACATGCACCACTCAATCCGAATACATTGTATGGTCCATATATATATAAAGAATATATCCTTGACAGAATACACCTCGCCAATATCCATGAATTGATTAATGCATTTAAATCGTCGTGAATTTTTATCGATCGTGATCATTTTTTAATTGGTATTACGAGGTATTCAAATTTATTTAATATTGTGAAAAATTATTTATTTATTTAATCACATTCATATATTACAACCACCATAAAGGCCTGGCCAAACAGAGTTTCTTCCCGTTGAATATTTTCACCAGTTGACAGTTCGCAGGGTTAGAAAAGAATAAGATGATAAAACATATATTACTATTGTAAGTAAATAAAATGTAAAAGTTATTCAATTTATAAGTAAACATAAAACAATACAACAATTGAAATTATTCTTAAAAATAGTACATACATTATTTTATTTTTAAGAATCATTAAGCAATCGACTCGTATTCATATTTCGACTTTTTTATTAAAATCTATCAGGATGCTGTTTAATAAAAATAATTATTTGGGTTGAAATAATGATACTTCAGATATATTTATCCAAATTATTTTTAGTCAAATATTATTTCATTAAGTATTTTTTTTAAATAATTTGTAGTATAGTGAAATAAACAAAATCATTATTATAATTTAGATATAATAAAATGGTGACATATACATAATATACATATTGACGAGTGCTGCATTATAATCACTGCGACTTGGGATCCCCCGTAATGCTCTAGTGGTACTGTAGCATGATATAATAATAAAATCTATATATAAATAAACAAAAACAATCAAGTACAAACCAATTGATTCTCAAAAAATGAACCGATAACTCCCAAGTTAGGTTAGGTTAGGTTAAATTTAATAAAGAGCATATTATTAAATTGAAATTTAGTTTGCTGATGTATATTTTTGTATAACAACCCACATTGAAAAAGACAGCCTCGTCTGCTTTATAAACATTGTAGACTGACCATATATGTCCATAAAGATATTTACCATGTGATGACTAAACCAAACTTGAGAGCAGACGTGTGTTGAACTTTGGACCTCTTTCAAATATTTCTAGATTTAAGGTAAACAAACAAATATGTCTTTAAGCAAGGCCAGACAGAAAAGAATCATCGCGAAACAGTTTCATCGGAATAATACTTAATAATATTATAATGGTTGCTTAGCTTGGGTCACAGATCATTATAATAATTAAAGAAGTCTCTTCCAAATAAATGTTCGGTCAATTAAAGAAGTGTCATACGTGTTGTTTTCATACATTGGAACAAGGCAGACACTACTAAATGCGCATATTATACATATACAGTAACTGTGGCCACCTGCATATACTCCGACACTCGAGAGTAACAAGATTTTTCTTATATAATGATCATGTATATTGTTTATATAGTGACATTATTTGTCTTTGAATATATCAAGCAACTTTTAATGACGCACTTTGCCATATTAAATTAAAGACGGTGTAATTTTACTAGAAAAAGAGATAAGTGACAAATATATATATATATATATATATATATATATATATATATATATATATATATATATATATATATATATATATATATATATATATATATATATATATATATGTGTGTGTGTGTGTGTGTATATATTTATTTTATTGTAATACCGTCAATAGGAATCTCTATCATATTCACGATTTTTTTTCACGAACAAGCGCAGAAGTAAAATACCGCAAATTGCTCTAATTGTTGATATACTTATACAATATGCACTACAAATACATATTATAGTCTTGAGTTCGGATATTACATATTATTTTGTTTGGGGAATACAGATTATTTATTAACTTACATTAATAAAATCTCGTTTAATCATCTCGATCTAGATTTACTATAATTTATTAGATTGTAAATTATTGAGGCAATTGTTTCCTGTAATTATAATAAATAGCAAGGTTAAGTTCAAATTAATACATTGGCTGATTTATATTCCTCAATAAAATATAATAAATACTCGCTAAATATAGTCTTCTTTCCTTATATATGTATATTGAAATTATGGAAAAATCGCTCAGACGATATTTGTTAAGTCTTCTCTTTGTGCTACAACTTTTTCACCATTAGGCATTCTCGTATTTTTGGTATTGCTTTCTTGTTATAAATAGAATTGAATATTTTAAAACGGGCGTCTCTTCTGCGGTGGATTTTAAGTGCTTGATGGATTATCTAAGAAATAACAGTAAACAATTTCCTTAACCTAAGGAAAATTTCCACCGTTTGTATACAACTTTCTTAGAATTCAATTCCATTAGAAAAACGAGAAGTCGCCGGTAGCCAAAGTGATTAAAGAACGGTTTAGTAATTTGGATGCGTGGCAAAAGTGCCAATTGAATAATTTTATAAAATCAATTAATGTTTATGTATTAGACAAAGACATACCAAATTGTTATTAAGTCGTTAATATTTGAATCGGATTATCAACACAATTTATTTACGAGAAATCAGTATGGTTTTAATTATTTTCAGTTTGTAACCTAACCTAACCTAACATTAATGCAATCTGAATAATATTAGAAAATATTATTTATGTTGTACATGATCGACTTTATACTAATATTTTAGGGGATGATAGGGTATTGTATTTTAATTAAATATAAAAAAAAAAATTACTTAATACCTAACGTATTTAACAGATACAATAAACACGTTATTTTACTACTACGTACTTCATAGAAACAGCTTATTCCAAGATAGCGGCCCAAACTCTATTCCAAAAGTACGAATGATTTTAAAGCATTTTTAATTATTAATTATAAAATACATAATACAAAGTCTGTCTCATTAAAAATAAATATGTAAAGGCTAAAGTTCACGTCTGCTACGATTATTTATCTTACGTGAATGTCGCCGTTTCAGCATGAATGGATGTTCTTTTGCCAAAAAAAGTTATAAAAGTTGTCGTTTATCTATTTTCGTTATGTTATCGTTACAGTTTTTTTTGTGTTTTCTCGATAAATCATCTAGTACGGGTCGTGTTATTTTTGGAACGAGGCTTTTTTGTAATAATATTGAAAGAGATCGAGTTTCCACTTAATGATTGGTACGTAGTATTGAAATATTAATTTATGGATTAGCAATGTATATAATTAATAGTTATTGTGGACGAGGATGAGTCGGCGTCTGGTTTGTCTGCGGAAACATGAACATGATTGATGGTTTCATGATTGATTGTGAAAAATATTTACTTTACAATACACACTGAATTGTCCAGACACTTGCTTAGACAATATTGCGGAAAGGTCGTGGGGTCATCTCAATATTTATATTTATACTTTATTTAACCCAACTACGACGGCCATCCCTTCATTATTTTTAAATATATCCTGCATTTTATAGAAGGACTCTTGGCTGAAAAAATTGTCCAAAATGTATGATGTTTTTTTAAATAAAAATATTGTAAAAGAACCGATGAAAATGTTTTGGTCCAACATTATAAAAAATGCGTATTTTACAGAAGATTAGTAAATAACAATCACCGTAACCATAACCAGCGTAATAGCTCAGGGGATAAGAAGCGTGGCTACAAATACTGTGGACATGGGTTCAAATCCCACTCAAGTCAAGATTTTTTAAATTGATTTGATCGGTTATTACGACTGGGAGATCGGGAATAATATTAATAAAATCCCGATCGATTGTCTCGATCCAGGTTTACTCTGATTTCCTGGATTTGTAAGGTAAATACTGAGGCGATTATTCATAGTCATTCAAGTCGGGCAGAGCCGCTCTGGCGGTGACCTGTGTAACTAACAATAGTTAAGATCACCGACAGACAATTAACACGTTGTTTTGTATAAAAAACCCTCCTAAAAAAGACCCTTTCTAAAAAAAAAGCTCTTCGGAGCGTAAATAAATAAATAAAAACAAGTGGGGCAAAAGAACCGCTACCGTTTTGATTGCGCGCCATCTTGGTTATGTGACGTTTAGATCAATCTCACTTTAAGCATTGTGTTTTTTAGGCGCCACAATTACTCCCACTCAGCTAAAAGCAAACTGATCTAAAAGTCACACAACCAAGATGGCACGCAATCATTATTTTAGTGAGACTTCTGCTTCATCCGTTAGTTGTCAATTTCTTCCTCTTCATTTTTACTTGTTTGTATAGATATAAAAAATATTGCCCATAAACCCCCATTTGTTATTATATACCTAATATATTTTTTTGCATACTTTACTTAATGATTTGATTGATAGTGACAATATTTATTAAAAATAATCGTTCCATTATTGCTACACAACACAATGCTTAAAGCGAAACTGATCTAAACGTCACATAACCAAGATGGCATACAAGTGAAATAGTATTGGGGCTTTTAACCCAACTGTTATATTCAAATTTTGTTATGATAAATACTAAATCAGAATATTTTATTGGCCCAAATTACTTTAAAAAATAATATTATATAGAGTATCGGTGCCATGGCCCGCCGAAATATTTACAGCAATATTCAGTAATCACATGAGGCGATCAACCCCTAAAAATATTTCAAAATACATGGAATAATACAAAAAAATCTAATTAATAAATTTTTGACGATGATTTGTGGAAATAAAAAAATAGTGATATTTGAACTTATATTAAATTTAATGATATCATTTTTATTTAAAATAAAATTCATTGTAAAATATTTATATTATAAAATTGTTAGTTAAAGCAAGGTTATTATTCTTTCTCAATGAATTAATTCATTCTTATAATAATCAATGGGACGAAGCGTTTTTCATTCATGCGTCCAAAAAATACCACATTTTTCAATGAACATAAAACTAAAAGTGATTGATGATCGAATTAGACTTAAAAAATACACCCTCTTTTTTCTAATTTCTTTCGTTTATTTATAATCGAACATAATGGACAGATTATAAAAACAACTCGCTTGTTCAATTAAAATCGATCATAACTCATACTAAATGTAATTTTTTTTCTATCCAGTGCCCATTATTAATATATTAACGTTATAAATATATTAAACAGGAGTGTTTTTGTATTATGGCTTCATCTTAGAAAACCTTTTACTTGTTTGTTTTGTATATTGTTAATGGTAATTTAATACTCGATGCTTACGTTGAACTAATTTGAGATAATTACGGTTTACTAAAACAAGGAAAATGAGCAAATAATATTCTGAGAAACACGTTAATTTTGTATCCGGGATGACTTCTGTTATTTTTTTGTACGGTTTCTTCAAAATATGTTTTTTCCCCTTATATTCTATGCAATCGTAACAAAAACTATATGCGCTTGATTCGAATCGATTATATAATTCGTTTAATAATAAAAACAAAATTAATATGTATTTTAGTTGTTGTTGGTTTAGGCAATCCGCCGTACTTTAATTAACTGCCCATTAAGTATTTTTTTTATTCTTCACTTTTATGAATTAAGAAAAATATTTCAGGAAGGCAATATTTTTTAATCGTTTGCGATTATTTTCATTTTGTTCAAAAGCCTTGAAAAAATATTTTAAATTCGATATGAACTTTTGATAAAATATTTATCGACCGATTTCGAAGCAAATTTAAGGATAGAAATACTCAAATTGTATTTATATATTATATTCTTATAAACTTAATACTCCTATGAAATCTCGCATTATTTTTTAGTTCGAGATTTTAGTTTTTTTTCATCACATTATCAAAAAGTAACCGATAAAATTATTCATCTTATTTTAATATCGGTAAAAGTTAAATTATTCTTCCAAAATTAATTTATTCCGACTTGTAAATAATCAATCCGATGAAGCAAATTATCACAAAATAAAGGACTAAATATTAATTTGGAAAAATACCATTTAATTATTTAAAAAAATATAAAGTCCATATTAATATTAGCAATGGATGATTTGCGATTATTTATTTGTAGTGAGTTTTTTATGTAATAAAAAGTATTAGCCAAAAAGTAATGAGAGTCCACTCTATAACCAAAATTATCGGGTCTTTCTATTTATATATTTTTCCAAACCAACCCCCGGAAAAATCAGACCGGAATACGCTTTTTGTTAACATATTTTGAAATACTTATATGCTTTTTCTATTGCAATTTTCTATTCTATTATAGGATACTATTAAAAATATTAATATTATTGTTTCAGGTACCTATTATATCGAACCCTGGAACTTCAGGCCTCGGATCGAACAATATTATGCCGATTGTAGCCAAGAATCCGAAATCCTCAATGTGGATAAATACTCAAAAAAGATTTCAGAAATTATCCACACCAGCGCCGCTTTTCGAAGAGTGTAGCGAAGGAGAGAACGAAGAAACTTAGTCAAGTAAATGCTATGTAATTATTATAAATATTTCTTATTAAATTATACAAGATTAATATTTAAATGTTATTCCTGCCGAGATACGGCCGTGTTGCGGTAAGAAGGTGATAAATTTAAAATAAGTGAATGGTTTTGCGGTAAAAGAGTGTTAGGAAGATAACGATGATCATGATTACTTCACTACCACAATATGAATTATGATCCACCTTCATCATGTGTGCTACTCCTTTCTCTATCAAGAACTAAAATAATTCCAATTAATAAGGGTTAAATTACAAAATTATATTTTTTGAAGTATCCCGATATCCAAACAGCACAATTTATGATAGATTTATATACCTATATTTATACATTTTTGGGTTAGATTCGTTAGATAATAAAAAAATTATCTTAAAACTATTTTATTTGCTATATAATCTACATATAAGACATCCCTCCCTAAAAAAAACCTATCTGAAAATTCCTCTTCTTTATATGAAATATAAAAATATGAAAACTACTAACGGTTAGATTTTACCGTGAATTTAATATATTATTAATAACAAATGGTATTAAAAATAATTGGAAACAATGTGGAAAATTCTTTAAAAAAATATCTTAAATATTATGAAAATGCGACCCAAAAATCATCACAATAAACAAATCGTGTCATCCAAAATATTGAGTTTATTTAAATTAAATATAATCACGGTATAAAAAGTATTGTGGGACTTTTTATAAACACAAAAATGTATCTAAAAATTAACAGTTTTAAAAATATGAAGATTACAAAATATAATGCTTAAAAACTAAATAACAGTTTGTTTGGGTAAAACCAAATTTGAGTTGAGTGGATTATTAGAAATTTACACTTTATTTTCTAAAAATAATATCAATTTTAAGTCCATTGGTAAAATGAACTTGGGTTTCCTCGAGACATATTTGGTTTTATTTGTCTTATGATTGGGTTAGTCGGGAAGTTAGTCATTTTAGTGTAATGTTTTTTACTCAAATCTGCGATATTTGCTTTGATAATTTTTAACTTAATGTCCTCGTGGACTTCTTTAAGAAATGTGCCAGGTTCAAGATTTAAGGCCATCTTAAGACACTTGTTTTGAACAGTTTAAATTTTATTGATATGAATTTGTGCCACAGAAAACCAAGCTGGGCATTATAAAGAGCATAATTCAGTTCGGAACTTTACTCTTCATTTATGTATTAATTTATATAATAACAAAACAAGTTTAATTGCCAAAGCATTAAGATGATATTAGTATTCTTATAAAAATAAGGCTTGTTTCAAATGATATTATATCAATCGGGTGACATAGTTTTTATAGTTTGACTGATGAACCCAGCACACGATGCTTTTAAAATACATACATCACTAAAAAAATGCAAAAAATTATTTTTCTTAAGCTTGGGATTCCTAGGCATGCATTGCCGTAAACGTACACCGTAAAGACGATAAAAGTGTTGCTTTGCTGTACTTTTGATCGGTTTTTTGTTAATTAATGCCTCGCCCGAGGCTCAGACGAGGCATTAACTAACAAAAAACCGATCATAAGTGTAGCTAAGTAACTCAACTATCGTATTTACGGTGACGTGACGTGAATTTTATTGATATGAGTTTTTGCGGCAGTAGACCAAGCTGGGCATCCATACAGGAGAATCGTAGTAGAATGTATGTGTTGTAGGATGTTGCGTGTCCAATTTAATTGCGTGAGTTTATCTGTTTGGTTAATAAGTGGGCTATTAGTCTCGTCTGCAGTTTATGTCTCGATAACAACAGACTGTAATTGTGCAGTGAATGTGTGTGTGTATTTGTTATGTGTCATGGAGTCTTGTAGCCATTGCAACATTGTATTGTATGAACCAGAGCTTGGAGGTGTGGTCGAGTGGACAGACAGACACAGGATCACATCTCGGCGCATGCAGGGCTTTACTACACATTTATATGATACTATACATAACAATTATTTGTCTAATGTAAATGTCAACATTGAGAACATAGATATAAACATAGCATATCGCATGGATGTCTAAATGCGTGTTTAGTTCAAGTACATCAAGTAGCCAAAAACATGAGTTACCTGGCAAACATTATACTGTAAACATCTCTCTTCATATTTTCAGTTATATTTCACAGTAAAATGGGTAAATGCATTGTTACTACATGTCATATGGACTCAAACATACACTCAAATACATCTAGCCTCACTTTTTACCAAACACTACTCCTTTAACATGTTTAAAATATTATTAAGATTTAATCGCCAAAATACTGTCACTTACACTTCCAGTGGTTACTAGAAATGTGTTGAGTACGGGAGACACACTTATGTCTTTATAGAATAGGAGAAAAGAGTGCAACAATACACGGGATCATGAATTAGATTGTATGTGTAAAGCCGAGTTAATATTAGTTAATTATTGAAAGTGGTTTTTTGCTCTCTCGCCCCCTAAGTCTGGTCATAATATCACGCAATGTTTAAAAGATGAAGTTTTGACTATTTGTTTCATGTGTTTATGGATCAAATGTCTCCATATTTGCTCTAAAAATATTATAAACTAGAGTAACTTTAATTGATATTTTCAAATTGTTAATGTTTTTTTTGTTCTATTTGGCTTTTTAATAGGAAGGTTCTATTTTGAGTTTTGAAGTAATTTATTACGTTTTTCATATGATGACAACACTCATCACAATATTTAAAAAGCGAGTCTCCCAATAAATACTGTTTTTTGAGAATTGTAATTTATTATGCATTATTAAACATCTCTGATATTATTTTGAAATTAATTTAATATTATTATCATTAAAATACCAGTTTCTAGAAAATAATATATGTAGTAAAATATTAAATATGAAATATTATTCCTCCATCTGGTAACACTTATGAGGAAACACTTATGAATGTACAGACAGACATACAACATACACACACGTTCAACAATTATGGAAATATAATAATTATAAGTCCATTGAAGACTTATTTCTAATCGCGGGGGTTTTCACTTCAAATTCATCCTATTTCATATCAAATTTTATACGTTTTCAATGATTTTTACAATTTAGTGAGTATAAAATAATCGATCCAAAACCTTTGTTCGATGAAAAATCTACAAAAGTGAAATTGAAATAAAATAAGGTGAAAATTTTTAATTTTCTTATAAAAATCCTCAATATACAGATGTACATATTTGTGTTTAAACCAAACTAGATTAATATACCAAAATATCATATTATACAAATCTAATAAATAGAATATGACTACGTGTGAAATAATGCTTACAATATATATTTTTTATTTTACCCAACCTAACCTGAATGAAAATTTGATAATTTTCCAAAGACAAAAAATATCAATTAGTTACTGAATAAATTTTATATGTCCACAAATGAAAATTTGACTATGACATGATTAAAATATATTATTTTTTCATTATGATTTTATTGTCATCATTATGAGTAAAACCGCATATTTAAACAGATTTTTTGTAGTTGTAGCGTATTTTCAGGACGTATAATATTTATGCACTTAAAATGATAAACTATATTTAATAAGTAAATAATCATTGATGAAATGAATAAGCAGGTCGAACGGTTATCTGATGGGTGTTGTTAATAAAGTAATAAATAATATTAATTGACAGGGGGCAACCCTCTACGATCCAGCCCCCGTCTGTCTCGCAGGCTATTTAATCCCTGCTTACATTGTATCAAAGGCTCTTCAGGTGACCATTCAACAAATACACATTTATTATAATAAACCAAAAGTGCCTCAGGTGGTTCAGAACCTGAACACGTCAAAAAAATTAATTACACTTCAGTCGAATGGAGGAAATAGCGGAAAGTTACCCTATATACCAAACATTGCGCACGTTGTCTAAATTATCCGCAAAATTCATGCTGAAAATTTGTCTTCAATTAATTTTAAATTTGGAAAAAATCTGAATTTTATTTATAATATAATTCCTCTATAGAGGATACATTTTTTTCCAGTACTTTTTTGTGGTTAAATTCAAATTGGTTAGAAAATGATTCTTATTCTATACACCGTATAAAATTGCTGGGGTGTCTTGTAAGCTACAACCATATTTATATCGAATTAATATAGAATGACAGTGGCTTATTATTATTATCGGAGAGATATGTGAATGCCACAATCCATGAATTTAATTCACTATTTTTTTTAATCTTCATTAATTATTATTTATTGTGTATTAACATTTTCACAATTTAATCTATTCAAATATAGCCTGATTTCCAGATGATTATTTTTAATAGAATTATTTTATTTATTATGTCCCCTTGATATAATATTAGTGTTATTTTGAAATACCCCGATGGCGTCGACAGGACCGTATCATTAATTAGATAATTTTATTTAAAATATATTAATAATACTGGGTTAATTAAATGAAATAAAAAAAATTTATACACATGTTTAATAGGCGATTTGTATTATTTTGGCTTAAATATTATTTTATATCCAAAGATAATTTCGTATATTAAATATGAATTATCGATCATCTCTCCCGTATATTTAATTCACTTATAATATTTATTATTATTATATAATTATAATATAATATTCAATTATATAAAGTATTAATTGTTTATTAATATTGCCAACCTGATCCGACTCTGTGGGTTGTGTTTAAATAATATACCTGAGATTAAGTTAATTTTGGACAGGAATTTGTCTGGCGCGAGTCTGCTTTTTGTAATTATAAAAGTAAAAGGCGTCGATTTAATCATCTGCTCTTATTGATAAGGGATATTTTTTAAATACTCCTCTTTGGGTGCTAAATTACAATAAATACCCACAACAATGTTGCACATCACATATAGTATTTAATACATTAGGATATTTAAAATTAATTGTAATAGTTAATACAAAAAGGACTGTAAAAAAATAACTAATAACTACTTAAAATTATAATAGACTCAACAAATGACTCACTGACTACGTTATTATAATATTTTTGATAAAATCAAATTATTAATTAGTAATCAAATATTGCGGTTAATGTTAAAAAGCACGTCCTTCGGTTACGAATTATGTATGGAGCAAGTCAAATAATTAAACGTCACTTTATATATTTTATATAATTAAACTCTTTAGGCTTTTAAATCTTATAGTTATCATAAATTTCGTTTTAACATTTCTTTCTTATTTCCTTAAATTTTTTTAATTGAATCCATCAAGGTGTCAATTTTTTAAAATATATTGTGTTTTTAATGCAGATTGTTTTATTTTAATTTTAATGTGTTACAGTTTAAGCATCAGAGATGAACAAAAGTCGGCCAAGAGGGTGAAAAAAACAGGTTTTCAATAGCTCAAAATTAGAGAGCACTGCTCGGCTTACATTTTTATTATATTACTTCAATATGTTATTAAAATAAACTCAGACGTCAAATATTTTTGCGTTTTTAGCAAACTTCTGCCTGCTTTTATTATTTAGTAAAATGTTTTATTCCATTTGGACTTTTGGATATTAACAGAACAATCTTATATGATGACAATATTAATAAAATAAAATTATTATTTTTGAATTTTGCATTCAATTTTATAGTTTGTCCCATGAATGCAATAATTGATGTATAATAAGTGTAGATGTATATTATACAATGTATTGTGTAAATATCAGAGAGTTGAAATAAAATGAAGCATATTATAAAACCAATCGTTGCAGTGCTCGAATACATCAAAGAACTTCATAACATCTGATTAATGTCTGATTATGATACACTTTTAAATTAGTCGAAGATATCGTTCAATTCAAGTACTACATATAAAAACATAATTTAAAAAAAGCCAATTTAATAATATAAAAAAACTATTCATTGACGATAAAACCAACCACTGTTTTTCTTTCTTTAAATTTAGATTAATTTTTAATCCATTCTCAAAATTACATCCATCTCGCCCCAATTTTGCCCCAATCCAATAAAAAATCCTTAAACCAATCCAAATGTTAATTATCCTACCGTGAGATTTTCAACTAAGCTGAATATAATATGTCAACAAATAATATAATTTTTAAACTACTTTATACCACAATATCAAGTGTTATAATTAAATGCACATAATCATTTACACACTTCTATATATACATATAATATATTTAATTATTTGTTTGATATGAAAGGCCTGGATTATTAGAAGAGGTGTAATCGATAATAGTGAATATTTACCTGTGTGATTATTATTGTTTTGTCTGTGAGTATCTGGTGTCCTGTGTACCAATTACCGGGAATTAATGGGTCACAAAGATAAACAAGGGAAGCGGAAGAAACAAGGATAATTGCTGCAGGATTGATTTACACGACTTCTTCCCGTCTAACATACAACTAGTCTAAACAACCTCGGGCATTCTTCCATTTCACTAGTTCATCTTTCACCCTTATATAATAACAATTTGTTAAAACAATGTTGCCTTTGCCGATCTTGTATACAACATGGAATTAGTCGTCACTATGAATATTATGTAGGGTATTTTATCAATCATAATTAACTAAATAATTTTCGTCTCCTCTCAGTGACGAGGAATAAACGTATCTACAAAATCATCTTGACTAATTGTAATCTTTATCAGAAGAATTGTAAACAACCGCGCCTTTACTAACAAGACATTTTCGACAATTTGCCTAATAATTACTGTGTGATTTTTAAATATGAAACACAAACGTATCTACAAATAATCCCCCATCATCTTAAATTATTTTATTCCATATTATATCTTTATCAGAAGACTGCAAACGTTTAGATATTGATATTAATAAGCCACGATTTATAGGTTCGATTTCCTGAATTGGAAAGTTTATATCGATGTATGATTAACTTAAAAACATCTACGAAAAAAGATCATTTTTATATAAAATATGCAGTTTTACTCTTAATTTGTAATCTTAGTAATTTATTACTGAGTAACTGCAAAGTGGAAATTTATTATAGATTTTTTTATTATTGTGAAGAAAGAAATAAATATCTATAGGTTCGATTTCCTGAATTGTAAGGTGTATAATAAATCATTTTTATGTTAAATATGCAGTTTTACTCTTAATTTGTAATCTTAGTAGTTTATTTCTGAGTAACTGCAAAGTGGAAATTTATTATAGATTTTTTTTATTATTGTGGAGAAAGAAATAAATATCTATAGGTTCGATTTCCTGAATTGAAAGGTGTATAATAAATTATTTTATGTTAAATATGCAGCTTTACTCTTAATTTGTAATCCAAGTAGTTTATTGAGTAACTACAATGTGTAATTTAGTATAGATTTTTTTTATTATTGTGGAGAAAGAAATAAATATTTATAAACCCCGATTTATAGGTTCGATTTCCTGAATTATAAGGTGTATAATAAATCATTTTTATGTTAAATATGCGGTTTTACTCTTAATTTGTAATCCAAGTAGTTTATTCCTGCAAAGAGTAATTAATGTATTATAGATTTTTGTATTATTGTGTAAAAGGAGATTAATATTGTTAATTTATAAGTAAGTTGTATATCGATGGATGATTAACGTAAGAGCATATGTACGAAAAAAAAAGAATTTTTACTCTTAATGATTTTAACTATTTGTAACACAAGTTATATTTATATCAAAATCTTATTTATAAATATATTATGTGAAAACTTATAATAATGTCATAGTCTTATTATAATAAAAGTGAATATGGAATATTATTATATAAGTTTGCATTCAAATATCCAGTAATATATTTTTTTATAGTGTAGATATGTTTTTTGTTTTACTTACACTACGATTTATTTCATCTAGGAATAATATTTTTTGAATACTCAAATACCATTTAAATTCATTATATTAAATTAAATTTGAGTCACACATCGATTACACATTATACATATTTCGCAGTACAAATGTATAAAGTAGGTGCAAACAACCAACACGTGCGTTGAAAGCGTACATTGTTCGAAATATTAACTTCGCTTATACCTTCTGCCATAAAAACGCACGTGTTTACAAGAATTTTACACATTGGTGCTTTAAATATAATCATACTCTAAAGAAACTCGACTTTTGGTTATATTTTTTTGTCTTCTAAGTCAAATGGCTAATAATATCTATGATTAACAACTTAGCGTGTGTGTATGTTATATGTCTGTACGGATCCCTCAACCATCAGTGTTACCAAATGGAAGAATAATATTTTATATCATTATTTTACGACAATTAATACATATCTAAAATCTCGAATCGGGTATTATAATGATTATGATATTAAATTATGCATAATAAATGACAATGCTCAAAAAAACAGTATTTATTGGGAAACTCGTGAGTGTTGTCATCGTATGAAAACCGTATTAAATTATTTTATTTGTAATTTACTTTGAAAATTCACACTTCTTCTGATTTACTTTAAAGAAAAAATTATTCCTATTAAAAAACCAAATAGAACATAACAAACATTAACAAATTGAAAATTTCAATTATGATTACCCTATTAATATGTATTATAAGAAAAATGTAATAGCTGAGGTGATCATCGCATGGATTTGAATAAACGACCGTAATCAATATAATATTGTGTGCGTGTGGTGCGTATGCGTGGAAACCACTACTACCAAGCTCTATTCTATTGGTATACACACCATCTAGCACGACTCATTATGTTGAATACGACAGAAAATACCATGGTCATGTGTTCGGATCCTGCTCGCATTAAAAAAATAATTAAACGACTTTTAGTTATATAAAATAATAATAGTATGAATTATATGGTTGCTTTTTTTCAATCCCCCGTGTTTATGAAGGCTTTGTTATAATTTTTAATAATTTTGTGAGGTTTTAAAGTTATAATATAGTGCACCGGAGTTTATAATATAATCCTTGGCTGGCGTAGTTCCGCTGCAGACACTTTTTCATTAACTATTTATTTAACCACACCACTACTACTTTCACCAAATTAACTAAATAAAATAAAATAGTCAGTCCAATATGAAAGGAAAAATCCTTTATTATTAAATAATACACGCCACATTCAAAAATTCTTTTTTTAAATAATCCAAATACATATTAAATAAATTAAAAGGTTTTATCGTAACATGTTTTTTTTATATTGTGAGGCATTCATTTTATTTTTTTACATACATATTTACATAATCTACAACGTGAATTTTCTAATACAATGTATTATCAAACAGTCATGAAAAAATTTACATGTATTAACTAGGGTAATTTTTATTGAAAATTTCAATTTGTTAATGTTTTTTTAATGTTCTGCTTGGTTTTTTAATAGGACGGTTATATTTGAGTTTTTAATTCATTGTTGCTTTAAAGTGTTTTTTTTTATCGATTAGAAGAAATTGTTTAATTTTAAAAATGAAGTTTAAAAATGTGGAATTATTATGTATTATCGAATTAAATACATCTAAAAAATATTTTGAAATTATTTAATATTTTTCAATGCTCTGATTTGTTTTTAATACAAAGATAATACGTTAATGAAGTAAAATTTAATAAATAAATAACGCGTACAGAGATCCAATATTAAAAGAATTGTTTTTTTATATTTACAGGGAAAATGTCATAATTTAAACACTCGAAGAGGCGAACTCACTCACTGTAAACAGTTGTGATTAGTGATTTCATAGTGTGGTGTTAATAATTAAGACCCTTGATTCAGCATATATTTAGATTGACATTTGCTCTTCAAACATAAGAAACAAAGAATAGATTTATCAATCATCAAGGGCTTTTTTTTCAAAAATTTTACTACGTGACCGAAGTTTAGAGCTTCAGTCGAACGACAAATATGGTTAGGTTACTTTAAATTATTGTTTAGTTACACTAAAAATTACTTATAGGTATAATAATTACTTCAAGATTGTTTCAACAAAATTTAACTTTTATTTAATTATTTATAAAATATTATATGTAGATGTTATTTAGTGGTTTATTTAATATGAAAGTGTTTGTTATCCAGCTCCAGACATTCTGCTTCAATATGGCAGCAGACAGGGATTATATCTGACCAGACAGTTAATCTCTCATTAAACACACAATGTATTCACCTTATAAATAATAAAAACAATGTATATTATAACGAGACCATAAAAATCATATTTTGAGAATTGGATTGAACAATAAACATTATCATATCGATGGCTTAAAGTTTGGCGACTTTCTTACATATAATTTTATTAGAATAACTCTGGTTTTTTGTTGTTGTAAATATTTAAAATAATTTCGGATACACAAAATTACGTTAATATTAACTACATTTTATTTTGCTGTATAGTTTATTAAAAATATTTATAAAATATACATGATATGCACTATTAGAGAACATTTTTTATTATTATTTAACAAAAAAATCGTTAAATATAATACATAAGATACACACATTTAATAAAAAGCATTTTTCGTTTTTGATTTGGTTGAATTTTTCGGATATTTTTGAATATCTTAAAAAAATAAAAATAATAGTAACATTTATATGTATAAGTTAAAAAAAGCAATTTTGTTACTCTAAGCTTAATAATAATTGTGAATTTATAATTAGTAAAGTATTGTGATGCTAAAATCTTAAATGGTGATATTTTTCTATTTATTTCAAATTTGCAAAAATACAGACATAATAATTTAAATCCTACATGCTGATTTTTTTAAAAATAATAATTCACAGATATTTGGATCGAAATGCTGCGAATTTCAAAATGGTTTTAAAAATTACATTTCAATCTATGCTTACTTCAAATAATGAAAAACTTAAGTAACTATCTGGCAATATAATTAATATATTTTGATTAATATATACTAGGTGATTACCAAAAAAATTGTGATGAATGTTAAAAAAGCCCTCCATCAGTTACGATCCATATAAGGAACGATTTCATATTAAAATATTTTTTTAAGCGTTACATCCTTGTCTTAATTAATCATTGGGAACACCTGGATTCTACACATGATTTATATGAAATAATATTTTTTTTAATAATATTTAGTTTGTGTTCGAATGTGTTGACATAATAATTATAGCTCTAAAACCAAAATATGGTTTACCTTTGATATTATTAAATAAATTCAATCAATAGTTGATTCTCTGATAATATTAGGGAGACGGGAAATGAAATGTGATATTCAAAGTACGGTTTTGTATTCAAATTTGTAATGAGTAAAAGGCGTTCTCTTCCAGGAACCACGTTTTGTGAACCTCACACTTTTCTAGGTAATCATTATAATATATATAAATAATTATATTTAAATTTTGATTAAAACCCTAGATGCTGAATCACTTCAGTAAGGAGACAAAAAATATATTAGGATACACATTTATTTATGTCAAAATACAGTAAAAACCTTGATAAATAAATCCTGTTTGGACGCTTGTTATATTTTGCTTGGTATACGACCTTTCCTTGGAATATCAGAAAAAAGCCATTTTTATGAAGTGTATGTCATTTTAAACATTTTATCTGAATTTTTCATGAGAAAAATACACACATAATCCATGTAGCTTTAACAAATTAAACACGTATATCGAAATTCCACTATTTTCGCCACATTTCAGCTTTTTTAAAATTGTAAAATTTATAATTGTCTGCAATCTGAATGAAGATTTCATAAGGTAGGTATATTTTTGATAGAATCTGGACCAAAATTTCCAAAACCCTTGTTGAAATTATAGAGACTTGAGAAAAAGTAAGTAAATTTTACTATTAACCATTTTTTATTATATGAATGTATTTTTTTGACTAATTAATGAAATCACTCTTATCGTATAAGTTTAAATCTCATTTGACAAATATGAATCATTAGCCTATTAGATTTAAATGCTATTTTAATATTTTGGAAACTAGAAACCTAAAAAATAATAGATTAAGAGACGAAAAAAAATCTAATACATTTAATCAGATGCTCTACGGAAAAATATATTCGAAGAGTGATTCTTATGTTTATAGATTAAATATGAAACTGTAGACACCCTCAGAGCTGAATTAGCTTACCGAAAACGGCTGTGATTGGTGATATCATAAAGATAATATGATTTATTATATGTATTATAGTTCTACAGTGTGGACAATGGTACGCATCCGGGCATATTTTAAGTTTTACATTCTCTCTACAATATTTTCTCTCATTATCATCATCATCAGTTTCTTGAGGCATCTTTTATCTCACATTAATTTTAGTAATTGTAATATGAAGAAGAAGCCTTAGTGAAGTTCCACGTAATGTAAGTACAGAAGAAGAGTGTCGTGACGGGTCAAAGATGGCGGCTGCTCTTCTAATTTTATGTACATAATTGCATTCATCCCATGATGGTTCTTTCAAATTGCTCTTTTTGCTCTCGGCTTTCCTAGAAAAACACACCCAGAGAGATGAGACATGCGATCTATTACAATGCACATAACTATTAAGCTATTTTGGGACAATGACTCCGTTACTATTACATAATGGTACCTACACAACCCACAGCCATTACTACGGTGATCATGTGTTATTTCAAACATATTTATGTCTGGCAACACTTGAATGCTGGGTAGTGGTGGGGGAAAGATAGAAAAATGTTGCCAGGTTATATATGTATGTATGAAAAAACAAATTATGCACTTCTTAATGGAAGGATAAGTATATTATAATACAAGGATTTTATTGACTCCTCTATTAACGGTTAATTTTAATAAGTTTGACATTCTCTTGTTTTTTTGCTGCCTCGCTTTTCTGTAAACACTTTGGCCGACCAAGGCTCCCACATTGTAACAACAAGGTCTTTCAACCAATCCAAAAACCAACGAATTTTCAACAATTAATTAATAAAATGTACTTTTAATCAGGAAATATACATATATTAATAATTACGCAGTTTGGGTGTCCAATAATCGGCGTCCATATATTTTTTTTAAGATAATTTATGCAATAACAATGACAATATTTGCAGAGAAAATAAATATGGTGACCTGAACTGTTAAATTAATCAATTGAAATGTTATGTTTTTTTTTGTAAAATATTTAAAGATAAAATCGTGCATTTTTGGTGTTTCAATAAAAATTTATTGGCGACATTATATTATGGTTATTTAAAAAAAATATCTTTTTTTCCCCGTCAACCCTTAAAAGATCATCCTGTAAATAAAATACAATAGCTAATATATGCTTTTTTATTAATATCGTGATGCATAATGACTGAAAGCCAATGAATAAAGAAATTTCATTTATAAACAAGAAGTAGGAAAAATTCTAATATATGCGCATATTAAACCATTTCAATAATGATAATTTTTCACATATTAAAAAGTATGAATATTCCACACGAAATTTCAATCCAGAAGCTTGATTCGTTGTTGCGATTAATTAATATTATTTAATTTATTACTTTATAAAGATTACAATGTTGCAGAAATGTACAAAGTGAAGTCTGACTGACATGCAACAGACAAATCTGCCTCAAGCTATCCAATTAACATAATATGAATACCAGTCACCATTTATGTCAGCACTATATTTAATATAAATAAACACTTAAAAGCCCCACCACAAAAAAAGCTGTGAAATAAATTATATTTATGACGTGCGCATTAAAATCTATCGCATTTTGATGAGGCCTTCATTAACTGCGGATGAATAACTTAATATTTGGCTTAAGTTTATGGGTGTGTCGCTAAATTGTTTGCTTCAAATTGACTACTGATTAACACAAAAGCTTATCTACAAAAAAATAAATGTATTAAATATGCAATTTTAGACAAGTGATAATAATGTAATAGTCTTATTGCAATGAGAGCTAATATGGCATATTAATCATAAATGATAGCCAATCCTATATTTTTGCACCAAATATTCAATAATACACCATTTTCAATCTTGAATTTTAATATACGTTATTGTATAAATAACCCATCGATATAAATGAACTCTTAGATCAAAATCTGTGGATTCAAAATTGTGAATCACTGAATTTCTTAGATTTTTACAATGGGGGAAAAGTAATAGTTTACTATTCTGATTGTTTATTTCAAAGTTAATAATCATACTTTAAATATTTTGATGCTTTTGAAAGGAAATATTATCACCTTACTTATTCTCAAATAAAATAAAATTTTAGGTTGAATTTTTTTTCACATAAAATAAATATGAGTTATTTTTTAATAATATCCTAAATGTTTATTGAATTGGGGTGAATAAACGTTAAATTTGGAAAAATGGATTTTCTGGGATCGTCAACTGCTATGCATCTTTTTAATAATTAATTAATTATTTAATTTCACATTTTATTTTCGCAACTAATATCAAGTCCTTGTTATTTATTGATATTCTAAAAATACTCTCACTGATTTAAAGTCCACCTCGTATACATTTTATTCAGATCCGTGTGACTTCTCAGATTTCGGCTATTAAAATGTCGTTATCGGTTGTAACAAGTCGGGAATAATTTAATTTCCACAAAGTTGGAATTTAAATTAGTAATCCCACGTTAAAAAAATGTAAATCCTCGGTTAATATTTTCCTTGTGTGATTATTTATCGGTGACCGGGTCGGAATCTATTGGTCTAATAAAATATAATTCGTTTTCGGGGATTATTTTGTGTAAAACCATAAGATATTCGGGTTTGAAGTTACGAGGTATTTTATGTTTTAAATTACGCGATATTTCAAGTGTTAATCTCGTTTGTAAGGCTTCTGAATTCCACCGATCGATGCAAACAAACAGGGCTTTTGATAATCGATTGTTAAATAAAAAAATCTCATATAAAATATCTCTCAGTGTTATGAGCTTCTTATGTTAATATTAATTATTGTATAATCAATAGGTACAAAAGGGGTTCGTTTAGTATGAAAAGAATCCTTTATTTGAATGAAAATGTGTGGTTGACATCCTTGTTTTCGAATAACCGGATTAGTTTTTTGATCTATGAAGATGTTTGTGTCGCCTCGAAAGGTTTCGAATAAAAGCTAAATTATTGTATGCTTAAGCGTCTTTTTAATATTTATATGGGTCAAGCTGGCTAGTATCATTTTTACGATATGCATTGTGGTATTTATAATAATTGTAAATTATAATATTTAGTTTGGGCCAGTGGTTGGTGGACACTGTCCCGGCATTGAAGGCGTTGTAGGAATGCGGACATGTTCGGACACTGTACCGTATACTTGGCTGGACAGTGCTGGCCAACACTAATTTATATTAATTAATTAATTAATATATACACACGAGAGGCTTTAATATTATTACCGATCTCCCAGTCGTAATAATCTATCAAATCACAGATTTCGTGTGAAAATATATGAAAAGTCAGTGCGCACGCAATTATTGCGCGAACTGATTTCGCGATCTGTTTTGCCGGGCATTTTTACTTGCATTCATACATATACTTTAATTAATGACACTCATTTATACATTAGATAAAATCATTAAGATGCTTTTTGTACGATTTTATTTCTGAGGTTTTCAAAGACAAATTTTACATTCTTTTGTAGTTCTGACAATTTTAAATTATTGAAAAGAATAATAGTGTTTAATATTGAATAATATTTGAGTGCAAAAAGTTGATATTAATCTCACAATTCGAATAATCATAGTATTACTTATTATGTTATTTTATTTAAAGCATGAACCATCATCACTGAAAAACCTAATGCGTTTCGGCAATTATGGACATTTGTCAGTATTATAGAAAAAAGGTGATAAAAATGAAGAAACAAAAATATATAAGAAATAAAACAAAAAAATATAACATATTATAAAAAATATAGAGAACATCATGATTGCTTAAGGAATTCATTCATGAATGAAGTTAAGGAATTCATTCATACTTCTCATGAATGCACAGTAATGCATGACAAATATCTCATTTTCCGCCCCACTGGCATTCCATTCATTCAGAAGAACTATGGATCTGGTTAATGGGGAGTGACGGAGTATGTTAGTATGGGTCTTAGGGGTGGCAAACAAGGAGTGAGAGCGACAGCGCGTATAATTCTCGGGAACAAACAAACTGATGGGACTTATATTTAAGTTTTATTAAGTTAACTTAAATATAAGTTAAGTTTATAAAAAACCTAGGTTACGTAAAAATCCTAGCATACAAATAGGTTAGTATCAGAGTTAGTATAGTAGATCAAATTCATCCTATAATTTTCCTCTAAAAGTAAGAAATATTGAATATATTATATTCACGTCAAGATGCTTTAATTGTAATGTAAAATAATCATTCTATTATTGCTCTTTATCCACAGACTTTCCTGTAGTGACATTTTTAATAATAACATGATATTTTATTAAATCCCAATAAAATTATTCTATATGATTTAGAGGCTCGTTTTATAATAATAGTTGATAATGTCTGTCAAACAAATGATGGCATTAATAGTGAACTACCCCTGGCTGGACATTGCACCACATTTAATACAACACAGCGCTCTTCATACTTCACTACAACAACAGAACAACAAATGTTTACCATCTCTGCCTCAACATTAAAAATATTACATTTAAGGGTGAAACCATCATCATATTCGCCTTAACTATCCCTTAATTTATAAATAAAAAAGTTAACAAGGACTAAACTATTTTTTTAAATCACCCCATACATAAGAAAATCAGAGTTAACCTAACATGAGTTAATAATCGCCTCAGTTCTTTACAATACCTAAAATTGGATAAATGTAAATATAATTAGACGGTAACTAATTGGCATTGATTGGTTGGATTTAATATTTAAAAATAATATTATTGATAAATATATGATAATAAGTAGGATTCAAAACTATGACCCTATGAAATATTACAAATATTTAATAATAATCATTACTGATTTTTAGACGATTAAGGTTATATATTATTATGTTATTTATTTATTTAATGCTCGATAATTTTTTTACTATTTAATTTAGTAAAACATACTATTATCATAATCCTTCTTTTTAAAAAAATAAATTTATAAGAAAAACCACATTTTTATATTAAAAAATATCAATAGATAGATTTCTAATAATTTTTAAGACTCTCATTCCTTGGTTCATAAGAAGTGGATAAAAAAATTCATAAAAATATTTTATTTATATAATTTGGGTAAGCTGAAATATTTGAAAATATATATGTATTTTATTCATTAAATAATTTTACCGTTTGAGTCACCTGTTTAGTGGAAACCGTAATTTTTCTGCTAACAATAATAAGCCGCTGTCAAGTAAACTGCCTTTTTATAAAAAAATACCAATACATAAATTTCATATAATTTTTAAGACTCATTCCTTGGTTCATATTCTTGGTGGGTAAGCAGAAATTGTAAAGTTTGAATCACCTGTTTAGTGGAAACCGAATTTGTTCTGCTAATAAAAATAAGCCGCTGTCATTACATATTTATTTGTTATGAAAATGGCTGTTATCTGGAGAATATGCAACGTATTTTATAGATATTTTTTTTATATACAAAATGTTTTAATTTGAAACTAAAAGATTGTTTTCGCCATTATGTAATGCCTGTGCGATTATTAAAAAAATATACTAAAACGGGCCTAAGCATTTTTTTGTATAAACAGTTTTATTAATGAGTGAATATATGCTGTCATTAGAGAAAAACAAAAACAACTTATGATGTCATCGCATTAGTTCAAGTACAAGTTCAAGGTCAAGTTCAAATTGAATACGTCAACAAGGTATTTTTATTTGATTGCAATGTTCATAATGCTTTTTTATATATTTATGAAATTAACTAAAGTATTAACATGTATACTCAGTTCCCAACGTTCTCTATTGTTTTTATATTAAACTTTGTGATTTTTCATGAAAGGTTAGTAATACAAAAATATAATAAATATTCGTATAATATAATATAGTTAATATTTCCCGAATGGTGTTGTTGTGCAGGTTATGAACCTGGTTGTCTTTATCGGATCACCCTCCAGCTGTTTCATATCTTCGCTGTTCGACTACACAACATTATAAATACGCATATTTAAAAAAAGCACACTCAAAATACTGTAATCGTTTATTTATAGAATTGTCTATTATTATCTTACAGCCGAATAGCGGTTTTTCATTCCGGTTAAAAGAATTTTAATATTACGTTTTTTTTTTTGTAATGTGTTCATTTTGCAGTAATGGACGTTTTTTTTTGGACGCATTGTGAACATCGTTTTTTTTTAATATCAAACCAGCAAATGAAATTAGATTTGAACGAGTGAATTGTTTTGTACGTTTGTAAGATTTAATTAATCTCATTTACGTTTAATTGTGAATATAAAAAAAATCCCAGTTAATGGCAGCGAACTTCCTTTGATTGTTTTTATTTAAGGGTAAAAAATAAATATTTTTGCTATAATCCTCCTTCATCTAATTAAGTAGTATTATTTTTAAAAATTAATCCTTAAGAAGGAATTAATGTACTTTGTTATTTTTTTATGGTTACATATATTTTTTCAATAATAAAAATCAATTATGCGAATTAACATATCCACAGCTTATGGAACATACAAAATAATTAATTTTAAATACCTTTTTTAATTTGTAAAAATATTTATATGGAATATTGAAAAAATATACATTCAAAAATATATAACATCTTAATTGTTACCTTTTAGTGGCTGCTATATTTATTTAAAAATAAAAATAAACTTCTCAAATAATTCCAAATTAATTCCAGGACAAAATACCTCTCTTCTAAATAAAGGAAAAATATAAATAAATTTATAATATATTTTTGTGTTTATTTTATTAGGTTTAATTAACTGATCGCTGATTTATGTGGAAAAGCGACATATTTCAAGATCACCGATAAATTAGGCCACACAACTGGATCAAACAGATGAGTTGAGACTGAGACAACACTTATTGTCTCACTCAGACTCGTCTACTTGGTCCGCCATCTGGCTATTTATACATGCAGTTGTATGGCTAAGGAAATATACATATGTTTTTCAGATGGTAAAATGCAGTGATATGAAATAATATTTACAGATTACACGGACATCGGACGCGGACTATTGAGCAGCGGTAAATTAATAATTTAACTGGTAGTCTCTGGTTTTTTGTAGCCATCATAAATTCAATGTAATGACCATAAACAAATCAACAGCTTCAACTGTGACTGAATATCATCGCTATAATAATAGACAACAAGTGCATGTTCATTATCTATTAATACGCTACAACTTTATTATATCTGAATAACATCCAATGAGGCTTCACTGTAGTAACTGATGATGATATAAATAAGTAGGAATATATTATACCAAAGAACATCAAAATTACTCATTATTTCTCATGTTTGTAGAGCGTATAACTTTACATTGGTTAGAGGGAGCCAATTTAACAACGACCTTGATTGGTATATATAATATCACCAATCACAGACTTTTGCGGTAGTTATTGACTCTTCAAACAAAGAAAAGCTAGTTTTTTATATACGTTTTTTAAGCACATCAACTGTTAATTAATTATCTGTCGGCGATCTTAACTATTACTAGTAACATAGGTCACCTACTTAATAATCAGTATTTACCTTACAATACAGAACATAAGAGTAAACCTGGATCAAGTCTATCAATCCTCATTTTATTAATATTATTCCCGATCGTAAAAACCGATCAAATTAATTTAATTTTTTTGACTTGAACTGGATCTGAACCCATGACCAATAAATTTGTAACCATTCGTCTTATCCCCTGAGCTATTTATACTAGTTTTATTATATTATGGTAATTAAAACAATATGATTATTAAAACTATCCAATATTACTCGATATAATTTTAACTGATTGAATATATTTATAAAGATATTTAATAAAAGCTAATATAGCATATTAATAATTATTTCATTGTATATTAAATAAAATCCAAACCTTAATGTTTCCACCAAAATAATCAGTCATTTAATTAATATAAAAGTTGAAATACTCGTATATGATTGTTTTTTTTTACTTCCTTGTAAATCGTTAAATTGGTGATACGATTATGTGTAACTAACTCATTGAATTGTATTATTTTAATCAAATTGTTACTGCTATATTCTTAAGTTATTTAAAAGTGCCAGTATTATCTTCTTGTTGCAAGATTTTTCGTTTAAAAGTTTGCAATGTTCGTGTCGTGCAAAAAAGCATATTTAATCATATTAGGTTACAAATGTTGTCGTTTATTTTAATAGTAAAGCCACTGAACGAGATGCCAGTTAGGTCAATTCTTTTTGTTTGTTATTTTCAATATTGAAACCATGAAAAAGTGATTTGATCCCAAGTGCATCATGATGAGCGTCTCTACCAATTTAAATCAATTTTGGCGGCGCTGTTTGGACATTTGCAAATAATATTAATGGATTTCGTCTGCATCCAAATCTCAAGCCATTCATTCTCGGACACGATATTGTTAACCTTTACATTTTAAAAATTATGCTATTGTATTTTTTTAAACAAAAAAAAAACCGTCTCCTCATGTGAAAAAATCCAAGAGGCGCTCAACTGAATATTCTTATTATAATAATTTAATTGCTGCTTCTTGTTATATGCGTAAAGAAAAGTATTATTTTTTTTTTAAATCGTTTTCAATGGCAACTCAAACTCCCTTTTACATTTTATACAAGTAATAATTTTTAA